>PUQB01000163.1:176612-301612 GCA_003024785.1 Selaginella tamariscina
TGTGTGTGATACTCTATCCAAAACGTTCTTTATATATATATATTAAACATAAGCTTTAAAGTCTTGATCAACATCACATATATTATTAATACTAAGTTTATTTTACCTTGTATGTGCATTAAAAAATGGGCATTATAGTTAGGTAAGTTCTTAATTTAGTAGAATGAGCTATTTAAATGTATTATGATTTATAATTTACAAGAATCAAATGCAAGACTTAGCGTTTAATGTCCTCAGTTCTAATTAATTTAATTTTGGAGTTGCCTATTTAACTTGAACACGAATACGCGAGCGTGTACATACATCACACATACAATTAAGTTATTCATATTTCACATGTAGTTTCAATTGTATAATACATTGTACATACGTAGAAATAGACTTCAGGAATTTCTGTACAAACTACATGAGAGCGCAATTTTGGATTCTCCTCACTGAAATACGCCGGTGCAATGACTTTCAGAATATATACAGGCTGTGTTTAGCTGAATATATATGCTTTGCTGCTGTAGATGGTTCCTCATTACACATTCCTTGTCGTGCGGTTGTAGCTGTTCTACTACAGGTTCTCCAACTGTTACTGGTATTATACACCTGGTAATTGATTCTCCTACCAGCATAATTTTCTTAAGCACCAATAACTTGTCGACGATTTCCCAAAAGAAGGTCGTTCCTTTGGATCTCCACTCCAACATAGCTCGATAAGGCTGACTAGTTGAGGTTGAACTCCCGGTGGAAACTCGGGTCTTCCACCATTAGAAACGACATCCATCAAGTCATTGAGTTATATCTACAGTTCTTGAACGGTATCTCTCCTGTCACCACTTGGTAACTTAGCATTGCAAAGCTATACACATCTGCCTTCTTGGAGTAGTGCTCGGTGTTCCACACTTCAGGTGCCATGTAGAGCTTTGTACCCCGCTTCATCGTGGCAACGTCGATACACGAGGTTATGAAGTCCGACCTTGCAAACCAAAGTCTGAAACCTTAACAAGAACATGGTTACGATGCGAACAACTTACAAGTACGTTTCCTGGCTTGATGTCTCTGTGGATCACATTCCTCTCGTGCAACCAAGACATTGCCTTTGCAATTTGCAGCAGAACAGAGATGGAAGTCATAGCAGGAAGTGCACCCTTGTCTCTAATAAATGCCGCAAGGTCCATGTCCATTTTCTCCATTACCAGGAGTTGATCTGTACGTTTATCGTAAGAGTGACCTGCAACTTGTACGACGTTAGGATGCTTGTGGGTGGCAAGTATACTGAGCTCTACAGGAAAGCTTGTGTCCCCTGGCAGAAACACCTTGACAGCGAACACCTTTCCTAGCCACACAGCCTCATACACAGTCCCCGAAACACCCTGGCTTAAGTGTTTCTTGAACTTGATCTGCTCGGTGTGTATTGCAAGACGCTCCGGGTTGCTTGTTGAAAGCACGTTACATAGCATTTCCAAGGCTTGAGTATTGGAATGACGCCTCCACAGCCTGCGGAAGGAGCGCTTCTCGAGCTGTGCTAAGGCCAGTTTAAGTAGTTGGTTTCTATCACTGGCTGCACTTCGCTCGAACAGATCTTGTGGATTGTCTGTCTTGCATGAATCGTATAATTCAGTGTATACTTCCAAGATAAGCCGTATTTGACTGTCAGATTCAGCCGCTTGCAACATGCAGCCCCTAGTTACTCGAGGCCGTCGTATATATCGGCATAAACGTCTTGGAAGTGCTGCCGGTTCTCTTGGCGGAGTAGACATGTAATAATCCAGTCATCCATGTCGCAGGAGCGAGCAGCAGCTCGAGTCCTCTGCTTAAAACATCGATAAACCAGTCCCATACGGGATGCATATTGAAATCGGGTCCAGAGAGACACCTTTCTAGTGTTCCAAGGGCAATATTGATGCGTGAGAATGCATATTGAAGAATGCCACACTGACCAGTACAGACATTTGTAGGCTTGGAGACAGTGCTGGATCCAGCAGCTGCTATTCTCAGTGCCTCGAGGAGCTTGTTGTTTTTCTCACGCTTGACCATCCTCTGCAAAACAAGTTGTACTGCTGCGAGAGACGATGGTAACTGTTCTATGGGGAATTAGATAAAGCAGAGCAAAGGCATCGAGTTTTTTCGTGGCAGAGAACACCTTTGTACATATTATGATCAGCAATGACTTATATAACAATGATGACGTGTCTTCCTGTTCAGTGAACACCACGTGGACTTTCTGCAGCTGACGACCTGACTTCAACAAAGTCGCCTCAATGCCGTGCAAAGACTTTGTCACAGCAGTCTTCTCTCTCTCTCTCTCACTACACACACACACACACAAACACTCTAACTACGTGTGTCATACATATGTATAGATATACGTGTGTTATATTATACATACGTACATTTATTTCTTCTTCTTTGCGGGTGTCTCTGGTTCAGGTGGTTGAAGCTTTTCATCGAAAAGATCTAGATCTTTCACTTGCTGTCTCAATGCCACTGAACAAAAGTCCCTTCAATACATATACTTACAAGTTTGAAATAGTGTGTGCGTAGAGAGAGAGAGAGAGGGAGAGTATAATGCTTCCTATCATAGGAAAGATATTAATATTTGTATGTATGTATCCATGTGTCTGTAAGTAAACACCCACATACATTATTATACAAGTGTACACGTGGAGATTTATATATATATATATTGTCATATGTGATGGATACACACACACATACATACCTGTTCTGGACATGGAACAGCAAGAGGAATTGGAGGACGACCACCAAGAGGAATCAAAGATGCAGGCTCTGTAGGAAGGTCTTCAGGTCTTACAACAACCTCATCTACAACCAAGTAACCACATACACGTCCACAGCCATACACACACACATGTACATACAACTATATGTATATATGTATACCTGTTCGTGGACTAGCAAGAGAAGCAGGCTCTTCTGGTTTTACAACAACCTCATCTACAGGCTCAAGTAGTTGAAGTTGAGCAGGTCTTTTATGAAAATACGTATTTATTAAAGCGTGGATATTCCCACTTTGTTCCTGGAAATCCTTTGGGAAATCTTTATTGCTTCAGGACTTTTCATCCTCCTCTTCTCTGTTAAAATGAAAAAGAATATAAATATAAAAAAGTGGAAGAATTAATAAATCCATCACTTCAACAGCCAAAGATGATTGTAGACACGCATATATCTCCAAATGTTGTGTTATAAATGCACACACAAACGCACACACGCATGTAGCATAGAAAACACAAACATTGTCTGAGACTAGTATCCAGCCAACAGATCTCTCTCTCTCTCTCTCTCTCTCTCTCTCTCTCTCTCTCTCTCTCTCTCTCTCTCTCTCTCTCTCTCTATATATATATATATATATATATATATATATATATCAGTGTGCAATAAACATATACATAATCATATTGCACATCACATGGATGTCTGTATAATGTGAACCTATAGTACGACGACGGTCTTTCTCAGCCATGTGAAGTTTAGAGAGAATAAAAAGCATAGATGCTTTTAACTGCCTCTGCCTGTTCCATGATTCCTTTTCTGCCACAAGCCTTTCATGCCTCTGAAACAGTAATGTGGTTATACGTGCGTGAGCATGAGCGTGTGTGTATGTGTGTGTGCGTGTGATGTAAAAATAATTCATATATATATATCTTACCAACTGCAACAGTTTGTCTGTTTCATATGGCTCCCATGGATCTGTGGTTCTTTTGACTCGGTGGCAAACAAGAAAGTCATGTGCATGACCACCCTATAGAACATTAGTTATTTTATAGACTAGCATTTTATACTACACACACATATATACTGCAAATAAATATATATACGTATATGTGTGAACTCTATATATTTATATATAGAGAGAGAGTACATTACATATATCTATATGCTTACCCATTCCCATGGTTTAACTAAGGCCATGAGTAAAACTCCAGAATCATATTGTAGTAAAGGGTCCGACTTCTTATGTAATTTCTTCATCTCTTGCAAACTACCTTCTCAGTCTCCTCATTGGGATACAAAGGGATACATTGTGTGTCTGTGTCCATTTCTGCCTTAAAAAATAAAATTCAATATAAATAAATAGAAATTATAACTAAAAATCATATAAAATCTTCTACAGTGTGTATATATTTATTCAAGGGTAGGTATTAAATAAACGTACCTTGCACCTGAAAGCTCCCGCCAAATGGTTGCGACTTTATATACATAAACCCTAAAACAGAGTCAATGCTCGCAGGGTTTGAACCTTAAATCTTGTCCTTAATTAAGTGAAAACGACAACCGTACAGGTTTAATTGTACGGAATTATACAATTAGCTGTAATGAAATTTTCTAATGCACGCAGCACGCACATTAGACACTGTATATACCGTATAAATTATATATGTATATGTACATTGCAAGAAATACATAGAAATATAAATTACCTGTAGCTACGTTGTCCACAAGGATTCCACATCCAGACCGTCATATCTCCCTGTGTGTGTGACATACATATATATGTTAATATCCATGTATTAGTCTATATAGACATATATACATATAATAAACAAACACTAGGATTTCCAAACTTTAGCAGTCAGGATAAATGAGAATACTCCACAGTTTCAGGTCATGAGATGGCGGTCAGAGTCGATAATTGGTGGATTGGGCTTCCAGCATTTTATTTATTTTTGTTAAAACTTTAATATAAAAAGGTATTTTTTACTTTTGTCGCCACGTGTTCGTTATTCCATCAACGAGATAAGTTCTCTAACTGAGAGGGACATTCGCGGTTACATCTTTAATCGGTTTAGATTAGCTAAACCGTGGAAGAAACGTCATCATTGATATACATACAACGTTCTGCTCTCATTGCTGATCATAATATGTACAAAGGTGTTCTCGGCCACGAAGAAACTCGATGCCTTTGTTTATTCATGCTCTGCTTTCCCGAATTCCTCATAGAACAGGTACCATCGTCTCTCGCAGCAGTGCAACTTGTCCTTGCAGAGGATGGTCAAGCGTGAGCAAAACAACAAGCTCCTTGAGGCACTGAGAATAGCCATCTGCTGGATCCAGCACTGTCTCCAAGCCTACAAATGTCTGTGCTGGTCAGTGTGGCATTTCTTCAATATGCATTCTCACGCATCAATATTGCCTTTGGAAGACTAGAAAGATGTCTCTCTGGACCCGATTTCAATATGCATCCCGTATGGGACTGGTTTATCGATGTTTTAAGCAGAGGACTCGAGCTGCTTCGCTCCTGCGACATGGATGACCGGATTATTACATAAGAGAACAGGCAGCACTTCCAATACGTTTATGCCGATATACACGACGGCCTCGAGCTAAAGAGGGGATGTATGTTGCAAGCGGCTGAATCTGACAGTCAAATACGGCCATAGTTACCGCGAACTTTTCCGACCTACAAACCCGACCTAGCCGGCCTAGGTTGCGACAGTTTAAAAAAATTCCCGACCTAAGTTGGGAGGTTTCAAAAGATAAAAGATAAAGAAATGTAAAAGAAAATAAATTAACATAATTCCAAATACAAAAAAAAATTAACTTACATCATAAAAAACTAATAATCTAACTCGGGCTCAGCCACTTCTTCTTCCATGGTTTCTTCATCATCCTCCTCTTCATGTTCTTCTCCTTCTATTGGAGCTTGAGGAGTAGTCACTACTTCAGGATTCATTTCCATATTTTCAAGATAATCTTGTAAATCAACAAGTCTCTGCCACTGAGGTTCAAGTTCAAGTGCTTCTAAATCAATCTCAGTATATGTGCAACCATCTCGTTCAACACGTTCTAACAAACGTGTGTTTGCATGAATAAAAACCAACATTTTCAAGTTGGATGGTAGCAATCGATTACGTCGTTTTGTTTGTATCAAGTTCCAACTACTCCAATTTCTTTCACAAGGAGAAGCACACACTCCTTGGCTCAATAAACGAAGAGCACACTTTTGTAGCTCTGGCATAGCATTCCCATATCTTTCCCACCAGCTCACACCTGTTCTCATCATCTTTGAACGCCTAGCAGCTTCATCACTCATACTAACATTCTCACGTCTTCGAAATTTCCCCCATTGGTTATCAATTTTGTCATAAAGTTCCATATCCCCTTGACAATATCTACGTAAGTATTGAAGCCAATTTTCAGATGCCATCCCATTCAATGGTGTGATATCCATATATGCAGGATGCACTGCATAAGCTGCTCCATGCAAAATAGAATGCATCATATCCCAACGTGCAGGTCGTCCACCATGACGTTCCTTCATAATGGCCTTGATGCTTGCTATTTTGTTAGCACACAGTATATGTTCATTAGCAACATTATCTAGTCCTTCCATCATACGTTCCATCGCCTCATAAATTAAGCCACTAGTAGCACCCTCTCGATCAGCAAGCCTCAACACCTTCAAGATTGGAGCAGTTAAAACAAGAATCTCTTGACAACTATCAAGAAATGCATCATCTAAAATTCGTCGTCGGATGCGCAATCCAGTAGCTGTTTTTGACCATTGTGAAGAGTTCCACTCATCACTAACAACCATCTTCCGTAAACCATTCAAAATCTCTGGGTGCATCAGTTGTGAAATCACTATAAACATATATGCAAATCGTGTTTCTGCAGGTTTCAAAAGCTCCCTTGAGCTGAATTTCCGGAATAAGGCAAGCAACCGTGGCTTTTTTGTAATGTACGAAACAATCTCTGTACAACTTTCTATGATCGGAGTTGCCCAATCCAATCTTCCAATATCCTCCAATGCCAAATCCAACACATGGCATACACATCGGCCATGTAAGATATGAGGGAATTCTTGTTGCATTAAATTCCCCATAGCCACACAATTTGATGCATTATCCGTCACAACTTGCACCACATTTTCCACACCAACTTCCATGATCACTTCTCTCATTTGTTCCCAAAGCCAAGCTCCTGTTTTCTCGACACCACCACTATCAATAGCTTTCCAAAAGACGCTACCTTGAATAGATGTCACCATGAAGTTGATTATAGCACGCCTCCGAATATCAGACCATCCATCTGTGACAATGGTGCAGCCATACTTTGTCCATCCCTCTCGAAATTGACCAAGTTTACGATGAACTTCTTCATATTCTTCCTTAAGATGTCTTGTTCTTAAGGATTCGTAACCAAGTACTCGTGCAGAAGCTCCTGGGCCAGCTTCAGAAATTGCTTGCACCATTTTATTCATGCTTCTACTCTTAATGACATTGAATGGAATTGCATTGGCATAAAAGAACCTCCGAATTGCATTATTCATCAATTTATACTTTTGATCGTTGAGCATACTAGGGACAGTTCCCTCCCCAAAGCTTCTTTTTCTAGATCCAGAAGGGTTGCTTGTTGTTGAAGGCCCAACTCTATCAGATCCCATGCTTGATGCAGATGCCTCTTGCATATGCCCACTCTGGGCATCTGCTGTTAACTGTGGAAAAGTAGATCTTGCTGCATTCTTCACATTTTCTGGCACATTTGGTGAATGACAACAATCAATACTATAGCCAGGAACTCCTCCAAGGTGCGCTTTGATCCTTTGTGGCCCTCCTCCATACTCATTTCCACAAAAATTACATGTCCATCTAGATACACCTTTACCTTTGGCAAATTGCCTTACTTTTTTTACATATTCCCATGCCCAATCATCCTTCATGATGGTTTGAATGCACAAAAGTCCCTAAATCCTGCTCAAATTGCTAATTTTTTCCTTGCTCCGTTGATTTCTTTAGGGCATTTTTTAATTTCCAAACAATTCCGACCTAGGTCGGAAAAGTTTAAAAAAACCACCGACCTAGGTCGGTGGTAACTATGAATACGGCTTATCTTGGAAGTATACACTGAATTATACGATTCATGCAAGATAGACAATCCACAAGATCTGTTCGAGCGAACTGCAGCTGGTGACAGAAACCAACTACTTAAACTGGCCTTGGCACAGCTCGAGGAATTGAAGCGCTCCTTCTGCAGGCTGTGGAGGCGTCATTCCAGTACTCAAGTCTTGGAAATGCTATGAACGTGCTATCAACAAGCAACCCGGCGCGTCTTGCAATACACACCGAGCAGATCAAGTTCAAGAAACACTTAAGCCAGGGTGTTTCGGGGACTGTGTATGAGGCTGTGTGGCTAGGAAAGGTGTTCGCTGTCAAGGTGTTTCTGCCAGGGGACACAAGCTTTCCTGTAGAGCTCAGTATACTTGCCACCCACAAGCATCCTAACGTCGTACAAGTTGCAGGTCACTCTTACGAGGGCAATACTCTCTGGTAATCGAGAAAATGTACATGGACCTTGCGGCATTTATTAGAGAGAAGGGTGCACTTCCTGCTATTGACTTCCATCTCTGTTCTGCTGCAAATTGCAAAGGCAATGTCTTGGTTGCACGAGAGGAATGTGATCCACAGAGACATCAAGCCAGGAAACGTACTCGTAGGTTGTTCTGGTTGTAACCATGTTGTTATTAAGGTTTCAGACTTTGGTTTAGCAAGGACTTCGTAACCTCGCGTATCGACGTTGCCACAAGGAAGCGGCATGGCACCTGAAGTGTGGAACACCGAGCACTACTCCAAGAAGGCAGATGTTTATAGCTTTGCAATGCTAAGTTATCAAGTGGTGACAAGAGATACCATTCAAGAACTGTAGATATGACTCAGTTGACTTCATGGGAGACCCGACTTTTCACCGGGAGTTCAACCTCAACTAGTCAGTCTCATCGAGCAATGTTGGAGTGGAGATCCAAAGGAACGACCTTCTTTTGGGGAAATAGTCGGCAAGTTATTAATGCTTAAGAGAATTATGCTGGTAGGAGAACCAATTACCAGGTGTACAATACCAGAACAGAAACAATTGGAGAACCTGTAGTACCAACAACCGCACGACAATCTACAACAAAAAAGCATATATATCCAGCCACAACATAGCTTGTATATACTGTGAAAGTCGTTGCACAGCAGTGAGGAAAATCCGAACTATTGCTCTCTCATGTAGTTTGTACAGGATTTTTTGTCATTTTCAGAAAACTACATCACATTTGAATGCATTCTCTCACGCTGACTTGTTACTCAAAAATGACTTAACTAAATTTTATTTCATAATATGTCAAGGTTTTATATCTTTTCATCCTAAGTAAGACATATATCAGAACAACATAACACTGGCATACACACACACACACACACACACACACACACACTATATATATATATATATATATATATATATATATATATATATAATGCACAATTATCTTATGACGCCTCCTATTGTACATACTCAGAGACATGTACATCATCACATGATGCATATGTCATATTCATTTGTCGGCCTGCAAAGCATGGTGAGTCCGTTGTGTTCCTCTCGCACTCCTTTCTTGCTCAAATTCCGCTCTAGTTCAGTGTTTCAATGGTGCATTATTTGTTAAATGTCAAAACTTTCACATATAATCAGTGTCAATAAATGGTTAATTCTTACCAAAGACTAAGTGAACTTAATTGATAAACACATTGAATACAATTATTATTACTATGAATCTTGATATAATAATATAAATTAACAAGAATATAACATTGTCAAAGATAAATATGGGTATTATTAATATATCTAAGAACATAAATGAACATTGTAACTATAATGGGAATGATACATGAAAACAAGAATATAAATTTTATTTATTTATTAATACTTATATATTAATTATTAATATTTTAAACATACATTTTAAATAATATTCTTTCTTTAAACATATATTATTTTAAAATTTATTTTTATATTAAAAAATGCTAATTAAATAATTAAAATTGCTAATTATTAAGAAAATTGGACTATTATTTTATCATCCATATTTATACATTTTTTTTATTATAACTATTCCTTATTTTTCTCCATTCTATAAATATCCTTTATCTTATTTATAGTACAATCATTCTATCTTAATTTATTTATATTTGTATCACAGTGATATAGGTAATTCTAATACGACTATCTTACCAAAGGATTTTATTTATATATATTATTTTGTATTTTTTTCATAAGAATATAGAATATCTTTATTTACTAATAAAAAGATTTTTATCTAACAATTTTGAATTATAATTTCATCAACCCTTATGCCCATAGATTTATATAAAAATAATGTTTAAAAGAAAAACTATTATGTAAAGAAAGAAGGAGAGACCATTCTTAAATAAATTAAGAAACTATCCATAAGTTATAAGAAAACCTGGAGAAAGGTTCTTTGACATAAACAAGCATAATGGATTAAGGTAGAAATGTAATACTCCTTGGCAAACTAAAGGATGTGTGAAAGTGTGTAAGATGGATATGTATAGTTATATAAATTATTTTGTTCGAAGGGTTCTAATATATGTATATGTATATGCCTTTGTGAAAGGGAGGCAAACAAATATGTAATCAATAGTGTAACATAATCGTTTTAATATAATATAGCACATTCCTATTGTGTAAAAAATATATATATAATTAAACAAAACCTAAACAAAATGAAATCAAAGTTGTATAGGCCCTTGGTGTTATAAGATTACATCTCTTGTCATATATAACATAATTAAGATTTTTTTTTCAATTATGGAAAGGTAAATAACTTTTTAATTTAAATAAATGCATAACACCTTTAATACCTTAACAATAAAAATTGAATTTGAGAATTTTTGCTCTAAATAAGTGCTATAAAATGACATAATTAAATTTTAAAAATGTCATTATTATAGTAGTTGCATTTAAAGTGTAACAATATTTACTTAGAAAGTCAAATAATAAGAGAATAGAATGATATATTGATTCTCTTTAAGTGAAATAAGTTCCATTAAATCAATTATAACCAATTTGAAAGGTGAGAAACACTAATAGATTTTAACACTAATATTGTTTAATAAATTGAATATTTCTAAATTGAAACATTAATAAATTTTAACACTTATATTGTTTAACAAATTGAACAATTCTAAATATATATAATCATTAACACATATGTTTGGCCAATAAAATGAATGATGGAGTTTTTATAGTATATTTGCATTAATGACTAATAAATATCTTTTGAAAAGACACTTGAAAATTTACTAAGTAACTAATGAATCATCTTAAATATCATACATTATTAAGGAAGTATTTAATTTTTTAAATTATACTAAGATGATAAAATTTTTGAATTGCATATAACTTTGCTGGATTTACATGCATATTCTTAAGTACACATAACTATGTAGAATTACTTGTAAACCCTTTTGAAAGAGTGATACCTTAAATAATTGGTATTTATTAAATTAAATATAAATTTTAATTATAATTCAACTTCTTAGAATCAGTTGACGATATATATTATTATTGACTTTATTAACAATGTTTTGATTTATTAAATTGGTTTATAAGAAAATCATTTTCATCAGTATATTAATAAGAAACTTGTTCATAATGCATTAAATAACATGATCACAAATTCATCATGTCCAAATGACATGACCACAAATTTATAAAAAATTTAAAGGTATATAAAATGCTTTTTTGAAATATCTTTATTAGCCATTAAAATATACAAATACTTCAAGGCGATATCTAACTTAATGAAACATTAACTTTTACTTAAACCATATAACAAATTAACAAAATAAATGTTTTCGAATGGTGACATAATTAAGAGGTCATTAATTCAAGTAAAACCATAAGAACTTGTTAGGTTTGGACACCAAATGTAACTCACATGCCAATGAACTTCATAATAAATAACAAACTTATTTATTATTTATATTATAATAACAATACATATTGCTAAGAACTCCTTTTGCAATTGTCTTCTAATTGAAAGACCTTGCATTATTAGTCAATAAATAATTTTAAATCTTCACATGTGCTCTAGAGAGAGGTACCTAACACCAATTAAAATTTTAAAACAAGTATGAACATTAGTTTTTTTATTCAATAAGCCAAAATTTATACTAGAAGAAAGATTTTATATGTATTGTAAACTTTTTTTTTTTTGCAAAAAGAACTTTAAATAAAATATATTATATTTAAAAGTGTACATACTATACATCTATGATCAATCAAAAAATTAGTTATATTGTATTTGAATATCATTTTAAAATATTTATCAATTAAGTACCGTTATAAACCTTGTTGACATTGAGGATTACTTAGCAAGTCTTGAGTTTGCTTTATCAATTAATGTTCATATCCAAACGGCACAAGGCTTTAATTGGATCAAACAACACTAATAAACTTCAGTCACATTGTCATGACATCTACTATGTAGAGTAGATTCCATGAGGTTAAAGAAAGTGAGGTGCACCCAACAAATTGGGCTATATGGAGGATTGAAAAGTTGAGCTAGGTAAAGTGTTTGGCCAACATAAAAGAGGAAGCAACTCTTTGCGGTCACCTTATTGGGTATCCACAATGTGTTCCTACTCCAAGATTCTTCGAGACAAGACATTATATAATACCTTTGAGAATGTGGAACATGTGAGTCATATAATGTGGTTTTGCCACCTATTATAAACATCCCTATGCATGGACATTCAAACAGATGTCATCCATGCACTTGATGTGTGGCATGTTCATAAAGGAACAAACTTAACAGTCGAGAAGGTTATAGTTTTACATGAAGCATGATTCAAACTATAGGGAGTTGAACAAGTAAGAGCAAGACTAGCTTCCACACTTAGGGAAAGACTTCATAACCACCAAGAGGACCAAATGTGCAGCCAACAAACACACTCAGAGAGAAGACTCTACACCACCGAGAGTAGGTTTGCTCGGGTGCCAAGCTACAACAAATGTTTTATAAAAATGTCCAATAAGTTGTCAAAGAAGCAAGAGACATATTTAGTGGTGTGGAAGTAAAACAACGTGAAAGGCAAGAATTTATTGTCTCCTTAGTTAGTCATATGGTGAAGGTAACATTTCTTGGTTTCCATCATGTAATTGTGCAAGTTTTTACAAGGCGAAGAGTTGGAGTCCTTGTTTGCATATGTATTTTGTTTATAATCACGTTAACCAAACATAATGTCATAGTTCTAACTTGGTGGTTGACTACCTGGGTAAAGATTGTGGGATATGTGGATATGTGGGCAAAAAGACTCAAGCATAACTGAGTCATCATGACCAGGGCCCTCTAATAAACACCAATTGGCCCTTTGCCTAATTGGCAAAGGGGAGAGGGAAAGGTTGTGACACATAACATGCTTTCTCCAACGGCATATTCTTAGCGACATTAAGGTTTATTGCTTGCTGGTGGCATGTCCAAACTATGCACCTTTAGTTATTGACACCTAAACAAGTTAATAGGTAGGTGATAAATAACTAATTGGACTCCATTGAACATGTTTTTTATGCTAGTAGATGTGGATAGTGGCATTCACTTGAATCAGCAAGATTATGAGATTGTAGATCCTTACATTTTCATGTTATTTATAGCTTAGATCGACAGTTTTAAACTCAATTGACATACATTTTATTCTTCAAGCTAAAGCCTTGTTTATGAAATATTCTAGGATATTTTAAGGAATATCTGAGTATATACTAGAGTAAGCTCAGATATTCTACAGCCTCCTTTTTGCCACACCCATTGTTACATGATAGGCAAGTAGATTGGATACATGATGGATTGCGGTTCCAATTTTGGAGGTCTCATACATAAAACAAGTTAACATTCTATTTTTATTAAAATTTATTTTAACATATTACAATGCTTAGAAAAAGGACTACTCATTTGATGAATATGATAACGTAAGTAAATAAAGAAATGTTACATGTTTTATTTTAAGACACCCGCTTTATTCTCAACGCCTATCTCCTTTTGATCAATATGAGTGTGCGAGAGAGACTTTGATAAAATCTTTGCACTCGATGTACATAGAACACAACTTGATTTGCTATATACTGAAGTCCGGTTGTCAGTTACAAAAACCAATGTATATTTTCGGGTGCAAAATTGACATTTTAAATACTAAAGTTGCGCTTGAAAATATTAATAAAAATTAATTTGTTGTGATTTTATAACAACAGATAACTAATCAGAAAATAATCTGGCTAAGAGCTTGCAAATTTAAAACATGAAGGCATTTATTGAACATGTGTGTGCAAGCAATTCTTAAAGATAAAACATGAGATCCTTGTCTAAGACTAGACTAAGTTTATTTCTTCTATTCATGCAGATCCTTCTTGAACATTTGAATCAATTTCTACCTAAGGATCTCCTAATAGTGCTTTGCCATTGCCTGAATTAGGCAGACTTGCTAATTCACAAACTTTTCTTATACTTTTCTTCTTGTTTCACTTGAAATAGTTTTTGCATAGTGGCCTTTGCTCTTGGATCCTTGAGGTGATTAATCCACTCCCACGCTTGAAATTGTTAGTGTCATGGATGTCCACACTACGAGGCTTGGAACTAGGTGTGGAGGCCAAAGTAGCATGGTGAGAACCGATTCAATCTTGAACCTGCTTGGCTACCTTAGCAAAGGCATTTATGCATGATAGTTTTTTGGTACTGCTCAAGAGTTTGAACGAATTTTTGGAAGTAGAGAGTACCTCTACTCACAAATTCCTCTAGTTGTGATTATTGGATTGCCGTATATCATTTTGATCAATCCCCCGAGTGGATCTGTGGTAAATCACAGAATGTGCTACTTGATACCCTTTGGCTTTGTGTACTTGAAGCATAGCTCCAAAACACATTGTGAACCACAGCGTGTTGTCGTGGTTTTGCAAACAAGCTGGGAGCCATATTAACACGGACCGTGTGCATTGACCTGGTCAATGCTTCAAAACATGGTCAAACACTGTTACCACGTATTGGTTTGACCTAAAATGAAAACCACAGTTTAATCGATTTGTTGAGACATTTCGATGGGTTTAAGATTAAATAGACAACATGGATCGTAAGGAGCCCATTGGTTCACCAAAAATATTTCATTTTTTGAATATTTAATCCAAGCAGGTCCTCATTTTGATCCTCTCAATTTTCTGTTGTTTGCTCATACTTCTCAGAAATCCAGTGTTCATTATACAATGGCAACATAATACATGTAGTGTGAGTGCATACACACACACACACACACACTATATGTGTGTGTGTGGTTTTTATTCTTCTGTTTTGTTGTGTTGGGTAGGGTTGATTCAATCTAAGGAGCAAGGAGTGATCGATTGTTTGAATATCTATATAAATTATCTAACTTTAATTTTGATTTGTAGCTTTTGTTTTAAATATATTATAGTTTTTATTTGTTAAATTATTACACACACACACACACACATATTCTCATTTATTTTTTATTATTTGTAGTTCTTCTTTCAAACTACTCAAGTATAAGCTACAATATTACTGATATTAACATTGGTAAGTTCTACTTAATTAACATGTTTTTTTATATTTATAATTACATATGATATAATTGTAAATTATGTTGTAATGTGAGTCATTTTACATTGTAATGTGGGCATTATTATGATATATATTTAAAATACATTATAATGTAGGTAAAACAATTGTAACTATTGTAACTTTACTAGTTTGCATTGTTGTTCCCAGTTATTGCACGCCAGATTTTAGAGGTAGGGTTGGAAATATTGGGCGATGGTGTCTTGGAGCAGGAGCCAAAGGACTGCATCAACGGGGCGACATTCGTCATCCCGTTGGTGGGAAGAGGTGATCCTTAGCAATCAAACAAACTGTCGTAGTGGGCATCAACGTCGGTCTTGTAAGTGATGTTCATTAAGAGACAAGGTTTCAAGTGTAGAACATGTTAGGGGGCATCTCACAAGGGAAGCTGGTTATGACTTCTTAAGTTGCAATGTTATTTTGATAGAGAACATACATCAGCTCAAGGAAATGGCTAAAACCATTGATGACTAGGTTTTGGTTAGAAGACATCAGAGCAAGAAACGAGTAGTTTTGGCATGTGTTGAAGGTGTCCAAACCAACAAGGGTGAGAATTTCGGTGCTTCCCAGATTTCTACACCAGGCAACAACTTTACAATAGGGATTTCCATGTTTTTTTTGCAATGACAATAGGGAATTAGGGATTCCCTTGATTTGAAAAAGAAGGAAGTAGTATATATGGCCATAGGACGATTTTTCCAAAACAAGCACATACCTTTTGTGAAAGCTCGTTCTCATCCTTTCAAGCAAATGATGGAATAGATTGCAAGGCATGGGCTTCCCTACAACCCTCCAACATAGATGGCATTGTGAGAACAATTGTTGTAAGCAGAGAAAGCCAGTCTCAAAGTTCAACTTGCCAAGGTGAAGGCACATTGGAAGAATTGTGGGTTACTCTTGTCCCGGATGCATGGAATACACAAGGAACTGTCATATCATGGGGCTTGTTACATACAATAGAGGACAATTGACTTTCCTTGAGGGCATTGATATATCTTCTAGCGGGTGTCAAGCCACGATCCAGGAACCAGGAAGAGAGCAGGATTCCAAGGACAGGAAGGCTTGACTCAGGAACAGGACCGAGAGCAGGACAGGAACTAGGAACAGGAATAGGAACAAGACGGATCCAGGAGCAAGACAGGATCAGGATAGGATCCGAGAACAAGACAAGAGCAGGAACTCAGGAACAGAACAAGGAGTAAGACAAGGAACAAGATAGGAATTGGAGCAGGATAACATGACAAGGAGCTGGATAGGAACCGGAGCAGGATAGCAGGACAAGGAGCAGGATAGCAGGACAAGGAGCAGGATAACAAGACAAGGAGCTGGATAGGAACCAGAGCAGGATAGGAACTGGAGCAGGATAGGAACTAGGAACTCAGGAGCAAGACTGGAACCGGATAGGATCCGGAAGAGACAGGAACAAGATAGGATCCAGGAGCCAGACAAGAAGGCGTAGGACAGGATCCAGGAACAAGACAGGAACAGGATAGGATCCAGGAGCGACAAGAGCAGGAGGCAAAGGAGCAAGACAAGACAAGAACAAGAAAAGAACAAGAATGATCGTAGAATGACTGGTGTTGATAGTAACTGATTGTACAACAATTAGGTCGGAGCTTTTATGCTCACAACTCCAAGCTAATCTAGTCATGAGTCTAATCTAGTCATGAGCTAAGAATAGTGTCCCTTATCCTCTAGGCATATCCTGTAGCATATCCTCTAGGCATATCCTATAGGTATATCCTGTAGGAATATCCTGCAGGCATATCTGTAACCCGTATCCTATATCCGAAATCCTGCATCCTGTATCATGTATCCGGAATCCTGTATCCTGCTCATGTGTCCTGTATCGGGTTGTGACAGCACCTCCTCCCTAAGGACGAGTTCCACGAGTCGTAGGACCTGGTTTAGCAGGATAATGCCGATGGAAGGCAGCAACTTTGGAAGAAGCATGGAGTAAGTTGGATGCAGGTTCCCAAGTGCGATCGGTAGGCAAATAACCTTTCCAATCCACCAAGTATTGAAGTTGGCGGCGATGAAGACGAGAATCAAGGATGGCTGCAACTTCGTACTCAGGTTCACCAGCAATGACCACAGGAGGGGGAGGAGAAGAAGCACGACCAGGAAGAGAAGAAGGATGATACGGCTCCAACAAGGAGGTGTGAAACACAGGATGAAGTTTCACCGTGGATGGTAACTCGAGTCGGAAAGCTACAGGATTTACCTCCGCCACGATCTTGTAAGGGCCCAATCGTTGAAAATCCAACTTAGAAGAAGGCCTGTTGGTGCGAATGTGTCGACGAAGAAGCCACACGAGATCACCAACCTTGTATGCAGGTGCCGGCTGACGGTGAGCATCAGCATGATGCTTGTACCGTTCCTGTGCCTGCTGAAGGTGAACCTGGAGATCATGTACCTGCCGAAAATGCTGAAGACGATCCTGTACTGCAGGAGCGGAAGAAGGAGAAGCGGGAGGAGCAAAGTCAAAACGTGATGGTGGCCTGTAAGAGCAAAGAAAGGTGTCTGGCCTGTAGATGCGTGAATGGAGTTGTTGTAGGCAAACTCCGCCATAGGAAGAAGGTCCAACCAATTATCCTGTTGGTAACTGATGAAGCAACGAAGATATTGCTCCAAGGTCTGGATTGTGCGTTCTGACTGTCCATCAGTTTACGGGTGATATCCTGAAGAAAGATCCACTTTAACCTGTAGACTCCGAAGAAGCTCTCGCCAAAACTTGGACATGAATTGTGGACCTCGATCGGAAACAATGCTATCAGGAAGACCATGATGTCGGAACACCTCACGGATCACCAACTCGGCAGTTGTCTGACATGTAGCTGTCTTGTTGCAGGGTAGGAAATGAACCTGCTTGGTGAAACGGTCAACCACCACAAGAACTGCATCGAATCCACGAGAAGGAGGAAGATCTGTGAGGAAATCCATAGAAATGGATCTCCAAGGAGTAGAAGGAACAGGAAGAGGACGAAGAAGACCAGAAGGTGCATGACGAAGGCATCTTCGACCTGTTGCAGGTGTCACAACTCCGTACAAACCTTTCCACAAAACCCGCAACCCAGGCCACCAATAGTTGCAAGTCACCAACTCAACTGTTTTGGCCACACCAAAATGTCCTGTAGCCGGGGTATCATGACAATCCTGTACCACACGAGTCCTGCAAACACCAACAGGAACATACAGGAGACCTTCCCGGTACAGGAGTTCATCCTGTATGGTGAACAGGTTGTAGTCTGGACGGGAACTGGAGGAAGAGGAACTTGCAATGTCAGGATGAATGTGTGAGAACACATTCTTTGCCAAGTCGTCTGTAGCCAACTGCGAACGGATGTCCTGTAGGAGTGTTGAATTTGCTGGAGCCTGATGAACTTGTAGTGCTAATGAACGAAAAAGAGGTGAATCCTGTTGAGGAGGAACCTTTGACACTGATACAGGATTGGAAGAACCCTGTACAGGAATCCGCAAACTTACAGGAGTGGAGAGAGCCTGCGGATGTGCTGAGGAGCTGACATGAGGTGAATCCTGTCGAGGAGGAGTCTTCAACACTGATACAGGAACAGGCACAGTCAATCCTGTAGCTTGTACTGCCTCAGACACCAAGGATGTATCCTGCACGCAGGAAGGTACAGGATTGATCTTGGCTGCTGGAGAGGAAAACGTGAGCGTCCTAGACCTCCAGTCGATCTGCGATTTGCAACAACGAACCATGGCATGCCAAAAATGATGGGAGTCGACCGAGTCTTGATCAAGTTGAAGGAAATCGAACAGTTGAATGCGCCATGACTGCAAGAGAGAGGTGTGGTAGCGTGGGTAACTGCGCCAGAAGCAATCAAACGACCATCGGCCACCTCTACAGGAACTGCACGCTTCAACTTCACCACCGGAATGCCATGCTGAGCTGCAAAAGTGTCATCCATGAAACATGCATTTGCACCAGTGTCTAACAGGGCAAACTCCTTGAGCTCTCGGTTATTGAGGCGAATGTGTACAGGAAACTTGAGTGATGAAATGGTATGAGCAACACCAATGGAGCCTGCACTTACGTCCAACTTCGCGGCTCCTAGACGGAGTGGACATTGAACTTCGGCTTCAACTTCGCACGTTTGAACTTCTTGGCTTTAGCAGGACATTCCGCCACCTTGTGTCCTACTTCACCACAATACAAGCATAAGTTCTCACTACGACGGCGTTGCTTTTCCGCAGCTGAAAGTGGACCACGCTTGTATTTCTCAACCTCCATAGGACTACTCCAGAAGGTGTCACAGGAACATGTGCTACAGCTGCAGGATTGACTTGCAGGAACTGTGACGGATTTTTCCTGACGACGTTCGAACAAACGGTTGTCACAGCGAACGGCCTGTTGGATGATCTCTGCTAAGGTTTGGGCATCCGGTAACGTAAGGAGAAGGTCCTTCACGTCATCCCTCAACCCAAAACGGAAATGTTCGATCAATGCAGTCTCGTCCCATGGAACATTCGTGCAAAGTTGTTGAAATTCGGATGCATAAACAGAAGTGGTCGGGATCCTTGTGTGAGCTTGCGTAACTTCGTGCATGCAGAATGGTACTTATCAGGATCTCCAAAGCAGGCTTCAAAGGCAGCCACGAAACCTTCAAAGTCTTCCATCAATGGGTCGTCACGCTCCAGCAAGGGAGCAACCCAAGCTCGTGGGATCCACTTAGTAAGGATGCCAAAAGGCCAACCTTTTGTGCATCCGTCGAGTAGCGGCGTGGTTGCATGCGGATCAAGAGCCGGATCTGATTCAGGAAACCTTGGAAATCGGCACGGTTGCCACTGAACTTCTCTGGCATGCTGATCTTCGGCTCCGGAGAAAAGTTCGATGAAGAAGGAACCACCGATGCCTGAGAGAGAGCCTGCGCAGCAGCCTTGGAGGATGCATCAGCAGCTGCATGTGCCGCATGGGTGGAGCCTTGCAGATCGGTGACCACTTGGCGCAAAGTGGCCAGCTCATGAAGCAACATTTGGTGCTGCGTTGAATCTGCTCAAAAACGCCATGATCTATGAAAGAAAAAAGGAGGAAAAACGAAGGAAAAGAATCAAGGAAAAAAAAGTAGCTGGAAACGGAGAACTATGAAAGCAGTTACTATCAAACTGTCAAGCCACGATCCAGGAACCAGGAAGAAGCAGGATTCCAGACAGGAAGGCTTGACTCAGGAACAGGACCGAGAGCAGGACAGGAACTAGGAACAGGAACAGGAACAGGAGGATCCAGGAGCAAGACAGGATCAGGATAGGATCCGAGAACAAGACAAGGCAGCTCAGGAACACAAGGAGAGGACAAGGACAGGATAGGAACTGGAGCAAGATAGCAGGACAAGGAGCTGGATAGGAACCGGAGCAGGATAGCAGGACAAGGAGCAGGATAACAAGACAAGGAGCTGGATAGGAACCGGAGCAGGATAGGAACTAGGAACTCAGGAGCAGAGACTGGAAGGATAGGATCCGGGAGACAGGAACAGGATAGGATCTAGGAGCAGACAAGAAGGCGTAGGATAGGATCCATGAACAAGACAGGAACAGGATAGGATCCAGGAGCGAGACAAGAGCAGGAGGCAAAGGAGCAAGACAAGACAAGAACAAGAAAGAACAAGAATGATCGTAGAATGACTGGTGTTGATAGTAACTGATTGTACAACAATTAGGTCGGAGCTTTTATGCTCACAACTCCAAACTATCTCTAGCATATCTGTAGCATATCCTCAGGCATAATCCTATAGGAATATCCTATAGGTATATCCTGTAGGAATATCCTGCATGCATATCCTGTAACCCGTATCCTGTATCCGAAATCCTGCATCCTGTATCATGTATCCGGAATCCTGTATCCTGCATCCTGTGTCCTGTATCGGGTGTGACAGCGGGAAGATTGCTAATAATGTCTTCACAACAATTGAAATTGTCAGAGGAGGATTTTCTTTTGTTTGTCATGGACGGCAAGGCCTCAAATAGAGTTGCTGCCAAGATTTTAGAGGCAAGGAGGCTAAAGATTATGTGGGTTCCTTACTTTACTCATTGTTTGAACAACATTTTCAAGGATTTTACAAAATACTATGGGCGGTTGGGCTTTTAGATAAGGGGAAGGCTCTTGTTAGCTTCCTTTGAAACCATTTCACATTTGGTGGCAATTTTAACATCCTTCTTTTCACAACAAATGTTGAAGTCAACGAAACACAATTCAATAACACTTTCTTATGATGGAGAAATTAGTGGAGCTGAGGCCAAAGCTACAACATATGTTTGTGAACAATGCTTACAACACAAGGTCAGAGTCAAGGATAAATGTTAGGAAAGAATGTCGAGGAATTATATTCAACGATAAATACTGGGACAAGGTTGAACACATGCTAGTTGTTTTTGAGGAGGGTTGATGTATTTGCTACGAATGGTTAACGGAGACATGCATGTGGTTGGGAAGGTCTATGAAGGGATGGACCAAATGAGTGAGAAATCTATCAACTAGAGGAAGATGATCCTAGGTACGACAAGTTGAACCAACTGATTTCAAAAAAGTGGTGGGATTATTATACCAGCTTTCATTCTATGGCATACATGCTTGATCTAGAGTTTTAGGAGCGAGAATAGGAAAAATTCAAAGAGGTTTCTAAGGATAGGAACACATATTGGAGATGTAGTTCCTTGATTATCAGTAGAGGCTAACTATAAAAAAATCAACTTTGCTAGTACATGGCAATTTTGGCACTAGGGACTCTCAATCGTACAACAAAGGGTTCTATATAATGATGAGAGGACAACGGCTACTGTAAAAGTTGGCAATTCAAGTGCTTAATCAAGCAAGTTCTTTCTCATATGTGAAACATCTTTGGGCACGTCATTTCAAAGAAGAGGAATTGCTTGGTAATGAGCCAAATTGCCGACTTAGTATTTTGTGGCCAGTAATACCAAGTTAATAGCCAACCACGCTTCTTATGACAAGTTCGTGGGATTGAAGTAGGCGATAAGTATTCTTTAGATTGGTGATGTTGATATTGAGGTTATTGAAGAAGATAAAGATGATCATGATGCTAATAAGGAGCTTCTAGATGAGATGAGTGATGAATAAAATACTCTAAAGAATATTCATGTTTTTATTCGTGTTTATCCGTGTTCATTTTCATGTTCGTGTTCAAAAATTTGAATGCTATGTTCATCAATAGAACACTGCACTATTTTCTCCTACAAATCCAAAATTCCCTGCATAGACTTGAGGATTTTGTAAGAGTTTGCCTAGTGCTTTCCTCTTAGGCAACAATAGAGAAATTCCCAGATCGAATTAAGTGGCCGACCTTGTGCTGCTCTTCTCCTATTGTTTCAACTTGCCGCTCAAGATTGCTGCTACTAACTTGATGGTGGCTCTTGGACCTAGGCAGCTAATCCTATGGGCTATGTTTGGCGGCCTTGGCTAGCCAGTGGGACCACTACATCCTCCCTACTACTTCTACTTCTATTACTTCTACAATTAAAACCCTAAAGCCAAGCTCGAACGGCCATGACCACAACCACAATCTTCAACACCCACTTAGGCTTAATTAGCATTAAATCGTACAGTCAACTACATTCATTTAAGCTGTCAAAAATGGTTGGAAAAGAAAGCACTAGTAGAAACTCCATGGGTGTTCACTTGACAGGAATTAACTATTAAGATTGTAGTTAGCCATGTAAGAGATTTCAAGTTATATTTCTTTTTTTGGGCATATAATGAGAAAAATACCAAAAAACAATACATATTGTGAAAAACGAGAATTAGATGGGAACATAGAATTACAAGTTTACTGCTGTAATACGATAAAAGAGAATTAAATGAAAAGATAAAATTATGAGCTAAGATCGTAATACAAAGACTAAAATGAAATATGACTCATCCATAACTGTAAAGAGAACGTTACATAACAGATTGAATAAAGATAAAAGAAAATTATGATAATTGCCAATATGAAAACGGAAAGTATGAGTAAATAGCTAGATTAGAATTGAAAAGTATTTTAAGTATATTATATATTGTACTATGTGCCGTGATTAGACATAATATAAGTTCCCTCTTTTTTCAATATGTATTGTCTTATTTGATTTTTCCTAATCTGTTGTATAGTAATCTCTTTTCAATACTACAACACCATCTTTATCCCTTCCTACCTTCTTTTTAAAATCTGATATGTATTCTATCTCTGTATCTTCTTATTCCATTTAATCCTTAATACTGACCGATATTGGTCACCACTGTTAAGATTTAGTGTTAGGATTTTCTTAGTTCAACACTAACAATAATGCAAGCTTCGTCGTTGTTATACGTGGTGTGGTTTTGAATAAGTCGCTGCTGATCATAATATGTACAAAGTTGAAAAAACTCGATTCCCCTGTCGTAATCTCACTGTGCACAGAAAGCCACATGAAGCGTGAACAAAACAAGCTCCTCCACGCGCAGAAAATAGCAGCTGATGCATCCAGCACTGTTTTCCAATCCTACAATGTCTGCGCTGGTCAGTGTGGCATTCTTTCAGCATGCATTCTTCCGCATCAATATTGCCCTTGGAAGACTGGACAGGTACCTCTTTGGACCTGATTTCAATATGCATCCCGTATGGGACGAGTTTCTTGATGTTTTAAGCAGAGGACTCGAGCTGCTCCGCTCCTGCGACACGGATGACTGGATTATTACATGTCTACTCTGTCAAGAGAGCCGCCAACACTTCCAATACGTTTATGCCGATATATACTACGGCCTCGAGTTAACAATGGAATGTATGTTGCAAGCGGCTGAATCTGACATCCAAAGGTCGCTTATCCGGGAGGTATACACTGAGTTATATGATTCATGCACGACAGACAATCCGCAAGATCTGTTCGAGCGACCTGCAGCCAGTGTAGAAACCAACTACTTAAATTGGCCTTGGCACAGCTCGAGGAGGAGAAGCGCTACTTCGCGGGCTGTGGAGGCGTCATTCCAGTACTCAAGCCTTAGAAATGTTGTGTAAGGTGCTTTCAACAGGCAACCCGGAGGGCCTTGCAATAGACACCGAGCAGATCAAGTTCAAGAAACACTTAAGCCAGGGTGTTTCAGGGACTGTGTATGAGGCTGTGTGGCTAGGAAAGGTGTTCGCTGTCAAGGTGTTTCTACCAGGGGACACAAGCTTTCCTGTAGAGCTCAGTATACTTGCCACCCACAAGCATCCTAACGTCGTACAAGTTGCAGGTCACTCTTACGATAAACGTACAGGGCAATACTCTCTGGTAATGGAGAAAATGGACATGGACCTTGCGGCATTTATTAGAGACAAGGGTGCACTTCCGTTATGACTTCCATCTCTGTTCTGCTGCAAATTGCAAAGGCAATGGCTTGGTTGCACAAGAGGAATGTGATCCACAGAGACATCAAGCCAGGAAACGTACTCATAGGTTGTTCTCATCGTAACCATGTTGTTGTTAAGGTTTCAGACTTTGGTTTGGCAAGGTCGGACTTCATAACCTCACGTATCAACGTTGCCACGATGAAGCGGGGCACCAAGCTGTACATGGCACCTGAAGTGTGGAACACTGAGCACTACTCCAAGAAGGCAGATGTGTATAGCTTTGCAATGCTAAGTTACCAAGTGGTGACAGGAGAGATACCGTTCAAGAACTGTAAATATGACTCAATTGACTTCATGGATGTCATTTCTAATGGTAGGAGACCCGACTTTCCACCGGGAGTTCAACCTCAACTTGTCAACCTCATCGAACAATGTTGGAGTGGAGATCCAGAGGAACGACCTTCTTTTGGGACAATAGTTGACGAGTTATTGATGCTTAAGGCAAATATGCTGGGTGGAGAACGAATTACCAGGTGTGCAATACCAGAAACTGCTACAACCGCACAAGAAGAAATGTGTAATGAAGAACCATCTACAACAACTGTGACAGTCATTGCACTGCAGTATTTCAACGAGGAGAATTCAAATTTTGCTCTCTCATGTAGTTTGTACTCTCCGTATACACACGTAATTGGTCTTTATTTATTTGTAAGTAAAACTTCACTTAACTAACGTAAGTTATAATTTATTTATTTATTTTATTTTCATTATTATGTATAATTAATAAGAGTTTTCAGCTGTTACATACTCTACACATAAATATTATATGTATAATGTATACATACATATCATTATATACTCATGTACATGTATATGTATGTTTATTTATACATAAAGAGTTATTTATTCGATTGTTATTCATTATACGTATGAGGAGATCTCTTGTGTCTCTCTCCTCTCTCTTAAAAATATATATATATCTGTACATATGTAAATTAGCATTATATACGTATATGTGTATATTTATATTTAAATATGACATTGTGTATGTTTTTATCGATCTCTTACAAAAATTATGTCATTTTCAAGTTAAATACATATTGAATCTAAATGAAACAACATTTTATACACAGACGCACACATTTATATGTGTGTGTTATAGACAAAAGACCTTCAAAAGACCATGCATATTATCCACATTAATGCCTTTGTTTGATGTTTATTATAAAACAAATTCAAATGTATATGTATATGTGTTGTGTGTGTGTGGGTGTGTGTGTGTGTGTGTGTGTGTGCAATATTTATATGTAAAAAATTATCTTTTTGGTAAATATTCTGTTTGTTCTTTAATTTAGATTCTAAATTTTTATTGTTTCTCTGTTTTTCACTTATTAAATGCCTGATTTTTCTTAAAAACTATTAAAAAAAAGCAAAATCTAATTAATTAATAAATTCACGTGTTTTTAATAGTTATATACACATGGTGCCATATAGACTGCAAATTATAAATAACCAGTAAGTGATAAATAAACCAACAGTAGAATAAATAATTTTTTTTCATTGGTTGATTAAATTTTTTAATTAATAAAATAGTAAAATTTAAGTGAAAACATGTATTTAGAAAAGTTATTTATAATGAATCATATGTATAAATAAACTATATTAATCTTAAAGGTTTTTTTTTTAATTTAAATATTTAAAGTATATATAAAATTGGGGGGGGAGGGGGGATATTCATTTTAAAAACTTACTAATATGACAGATATATTCGTAACGCAAACATTCATATATATTAGCCATTAACAAGTAAGCTGCATCTTCATCTTTATCCAATTGAATGACTTGTTCAAAAGCCTTTGTTCCTAGTAGAGCATTCTTCCACTTGAAACACGCACCCAAGACGCTCGTCCACGTAACAGCATTGGGCTTGCAAGGCATGGTTTGGATCACCTCCATTGCTCTCTGCATATAGTTGGCCCCGCAAACATGTCTACCAAGCAGTTATAGTGCTCAACACTAGGAACAATCCCATAAACCGGCAACATCATATGGAAACACTCCTGTCCTGTAGAGATCAAGCCAGCATGACTACAAGCTGCAAGCACCGAAACAAATGTAATCCCATTCAAGCGCACTCCCCGTTCCTGCATCTCCCTGAAGAGCTCAAACACTCGAGACGTGTCGCCTTGCTTCTCGTAACCAATAACTGAGTTCCATGCACAAGTGTCTGGCTGGTAAGACGCAAACACATGCTCAGCTGACATGAAACTCCCACATTTTATAGAAATCAATGAAGCAACATGCACTCATCTTACTGTCTACTCCTCGTCCATATACTTCACCAAATGAGAGACCTCCCGACTGCGCTTCTTGTTCCGGTGTCTAAGTTGCCACAGGCCATTAGAGCTGCTGCGTATGTCTTGGAGTTCGGAACACAGTTTGCCATTTTCATGTCTGCAAAGAAACACAAAGCAGCCCGGCTTTCCCCATTCTCTGCGTATCCCGCAATCAAGGCTGTCCATAGCACTACATCCGGACGATAAGCCGTTCGAATACTGCACGAGCGTCTGCCATGCTACCGCATTTGGCATACATATCAACCAAGGCAGTCTTGAGGAAGATATCTCCACAAAAGCCTGCTCGAGAATGCAGCTCCATGCCCTTGCTTAAGCTCTTCATCTTCACCAGCTTCCTGTTCTTGTCTCTCACACCTTCTTCACTCTCTGCTAGACTTGCACAAGCCATGAGCACTGCAATGTAAGTCCGCTCGTCGGCTCAAAGCTCATGCACGAGAACAACTTCCAAAGCAATCTCACTCTCTCCATTCCCCACGTATCCCAGTAACAAACAGTTCCATGATATTACAGTGTGAGAGGTCATCCCGTCGAACACCAACCTAGCATCTACCATACTCCCACACTTTGTATACATATCGATCAACTGTTCCCTACAAAGACTACTCCTTCGCAACTTCCACTCTTCTGAGCCATACTATGAATAACCATACCTCTTCTCAAGCTATTCATCTTCACAGTAGCCTCCTCCGTCCCAGCCAAGTTAGTACAAGCCATCACCGCAGCAACAAAATCCGTGAATTCGGCAAGCAGTCAGTAGAAACCATCTCCTCAAACAACTGAAGAGCTTTCTGACTTTCTCCATTCTCCACGTATCCCAGAATCAAAGCATTCCATGAAACAACATTACGTACCTTCATCTTCTCAAAGACACGTTTACTGTCAACCATACTCCCACATCTCCCATACATGTCGATCAGCGTGCTGCCACGTAAATCGTCACAGAAGCCTCTGCTTCGAGCCAAACAGTGAAGGCTCATCCCCTTGGCTAGACTCGCTCTCTTTATTAAGTTCCCATCCACAAGTACCGTTCTTCCATGCACGCTAAGCTCGAGCAAGCCATGAACACAGCTACAAAGCTTCTTGAAGTAGGCTCACAGTCCATACGCTGGAAGAGCTCCAAACATACATCGTATTGCTCATTTGCAACGTATCCAAGCATGAGAGTGTTCCAGGAGACAATGTTACGTGTAGGCATGCTGTCGAACACTCTGTGGGCCTCGACCATGCTCCTGCATTTCGCATACATGTCGATTAGGCTTGTTCCTACATAGATGTTGGTGTGCAGCGAACAAGTTGATAGCCTCGCTGTGGATTGCTCTCCCCTTGTCTAAGTTCTTTGAAGTGATGCACCTTCAATGCTTGGATCAGTTTTGACACCGTCTCTCTCTGTGAAAGACCTCCACAGTTCACAGTTTGCTGCGATAATGTACGTGATATTGGAGCTTTCCAACACTCAGGCCTCAATTGCGAGTGTGTGCATGTAAAACACACTCTAAAAGTGTGTGCGTGCGCGTATAGAAACAAATATGATATATACGCTGTACTTCGTATAAAAATTTTAGGGCATGAAAATGCATCGTCTCTGTTTTAGGGTTACCCCTGCAGAGTTCTTCACTCGGCAAGGAAGTGGAAATGCAGTATGATTTCTTTACGGAATGTCCAGAAGACATTGTGAATCAGGTGAGATTATTATAATCAATATTGTAGATATGTTCATTGAAACACAAACAAACTTAATACATTTTTTAGTGTTTTAGATGAAGCTAGACAGTGTAAATATAGTAGCCAAAGTGGAAGAACCAGATGTTGGAATAGAAGCAGCCCAAACATCAGGTATATATCTATCACCACACAACACACACCGTGCGTGTATAGGAATTCTCATTCGTGTTTAGTCGAAGACCCAAGGCTTGTAAAGTTTGTGAAAATGTGGCAAGTTGGTGTTTCTAGAGCAAGTGATCAGGATGTGTGCACCACGCACATGTGTCTGTACGTATAGTATATACATACATCATCTATAATCAATAGTAAGTAACTCTGATATACAGGCCAATCTGCGACTGGATCCTTTTCAAACGGGTATATATCATATATACATGTAAGTTGTGAAACATAAGCTAACCCTAGTTTACACTCTCTCTCTCTACGCACACACATATACGTGTATGTGTTCGTTCGTTTTGTATAACAAGGGATCAGACACTTATATAGGATTATCATCAAGATTGGTTAAGTGATGGTGATCAATTCTAGTCAAAATTGAGAGGCAGTTTTATACAGTCTTGTTCACAATGGGTTCATTCTTTGATCTGTATGTTGATTCGGCTTGTGATGAAGAGGTATGTTCTGCAGCCTGTTCCCTAGTTCGATGCAATCATATTCTCACCAGCACCAGCAGCATTCTCGATCTTGGTGAACACAGCGTCTGTGGTTGATTCCAATGGTGGACTGCAGGAACTGCTTTCCCCTCTCTTGTGCTGGTGAACAGCTGCCTGTGTATCTTCCTTCCTGTCCTGCAGGTAATTTTTAGCTGCATTCCATGCATCTCTGCTGTCCCTTGGGCAGCTTCATCCCTCTTGCTGCCGCAGCATCTGCCCTGCATTGTACGCTGCTTGTTCGATCCTTTGTCAGTCCCGCTTGCAGGATCCCTATCTGTTGCTTCTCATCCTCTCTGCGATGACGGTTTTCATCCTCATTGTTGTGCTCGTGTTGGTGTTTGTTTTCTACCTATAATTTATGCTTTTGCATTCTTAGTGTGGTGGTGGATGCTGTTTTTATTTTTTCTATATGTAGCTGAAGGGATAGAGGTATGAATACGGATGTATGTATATGTGTAATTGTGTACCTTGCTGCCTGTCCAGTCTTCGACCTTGAGCTTGGCCTCTATCACGGATTTCTTCTGCCCTTTGTTTCTCCTGGTCACTCCTCTCTCTTGCCTTTCCAAGCATGTCCTCGGCTTTCAGCGTGGCCTATCTCCCTTATGTCTTCATCATTTGTGTTGTGTGGTCTGTAAAAATTGGTTCAGTAGAGCATCTCTCTCTCTCTCTCTCTCTCTCTCTCTCTCTCTCTCTCTCTCTCTCTCTCTCTCTCTCTCTCTCTCTCTCTCTCTCTCTCTCTCTATCTATCTATATATATATATATATCTGTGTCTCCGTGTGTGTGTGTGTGTTAATCACTGGGTGACCATATTATGGTATCATACACTTTACATGCATATATTTTCATGCTTACACAACATACCCAATCTCTCACAGCTTGTAATAGGCCTTTCTCCCTTCACTTCTCCAGCTGTGTGATCTGCACTCTGATATGCATCCCTAGCACGGTCACTCACTATCTCGCTGCTAGTGTCCACTCTTGACTTAAGATCTTCCAGAGCTTCATCCGACTTCTCCTTGGCCTGTGCAATCTTCGCCCTTGTTACATTAGAAACCTCATCACGTTTTCTCGCTGCTTCCTCGCGTGTTTCGTGTGTCTTTTTTCTCATATCTTCAGCAACTGTTTGTTCCTGCTTTCTCGTCTTCTCTTCTGCCTTTGCTTTACCTGCATGTCCGCGCGTTAATTTAGTGTGTGTGTGTATGTATAGACACACACACACACAGTATAAACGGATGTTACCTTTGTCTGCAGCTTCTTTGGCATGGGATTTGGTCTCTTCGGCCTTCTCGTCATCCCCTATGACAAGCGATACTACAGTGTCTTTCACGGCCTGCAGGAGTCCTTTTCCTTGCCCAGTCTTCTCTTCTGGAAGGTAAACCTCCCTTTCCTGCCCTTTTCCCTTTACTTGTTCACTTGCTTGGTTTGCATTGCCAGCAACCGTGTCTCTTGCATCATGATATTTCTGTTTTGCTTTAACAGTAGCTTCGCCAACTTCACCTTCCTGTTAAAGAGTAGTAGAATCAGTTGTGTGTGTGTGTGTGTAAGGAGGTTATATACTCTGAAATTCATCATACATGATGAGGTTTTGCCTTGTCTTGAGCTTCATGGGACTTCTCTTTCGCTCTATTGCAAAACTCTTGCCCTTTTTGCTTTTGTGTTGTCAGCGGTGCTTCTTGCCTTATGTTCAGCCTGATGTCCCTGCCCTTGAGCTTTATTTGCAGCTTCTTGACCTCTGTACTTAGCCTCATCAGCAGTCTGTCTTGTCGGTCGTGGCCCTGGAAGTATTGTGTGTGTGTGTGTGTGTGTGTGTGTGTGTGTAAATAACATCCATAGACGTAGTAAGTATTTAAATGTGTACCTCTTGGGCCTTATCTTTTGTTTTATCAGCTACTTCCTGACCTTTCTGCTTAGTCTGATCAACAGTACCTCTTGCTCTATCTTGACCCTGCATATTATATAAATTCATTTAGTTATCAACAGTGTATATTAGATTAGTAATGTCTAACTCCTATTAAGATAATTAACTTGTGTGTGTATGTGTGAAATATGAGATGTAATAAGTGTATATATATATATAATCTGTGTGTGTGTGGATACCGCTTGGGCCTTGTCTTTTGTTTTATCAGCAACTTCATGTCCTTTCTGTTTAGCCTCGTCAGCAGTAGTGCTTACTCTCTCTTGACCCTGCATATCAACGATGTTATATAAATTCTTTATATATATTATATATGTATGTATGTATGTGTGTGTGTGTGTGTGTGTGTGTACCTCTTTGGTCTTGTCTTTTGTTCTATCAGCAATTTCCTGTCCTTGCTGCTTAGTCTCATCAGCAGTAGCTCGTGCTCTTTCTTGACCCTGAATATTAATACAATGTTATCTGATATGAACACTGTATATTACTTAGTATTGTATAATTCAGATAACATAATTAACTAAACATTGGTAACTTGCATTTTACCTCTTGAACTTTTTGCTTAGATTTGTCAGCAATTTCCTGGCCTTTATGTTTTGTATCTTCAGCTATGCTCCTTGCCTTTTCTTGACCCTGTGATAATTATAAGTATGCATTTAAATGTCCATTAATGTATAATGTATAATTTTACTTGCTCAGCCGTAGCTCTCACTTGGTCTCGGACATATTGCCCCTGCGCTTGTGCTCGGTCTTTCAACTCGTAGGATCTGTCTCTTTTCTATCAGCGACTTCTTGACCCTTTTGCTTTGCGTCCTCGGCTGTAGCCCTGGCTTTATCTTGAACCTGTGGATTGTTGAACATATGTTATGCATGTGTATATATACATGCCTATGTCTGATTTATATAGATAGATAGATAGATAGATAGATATATAACTCTTGGGACTTTTCTTTAGTGCGGTTAGCATGTTTCATTTACCTGTTGGGACTTCTCTCTTGTTGCATCAGCTACTTGCTGGCCTTTATCACGAACGTCATCAGCACGAGAATGGGCAGTGTCCTTGGCTTGGCCATACACTTGGTAAGTCTTGTCCTTAGCCTGACCATATGCTTCCAGAGTCCTGTCCCTTGCTTGTTCGTATGTTTCATAAGTCTTGTCCTTGGCTTTCCCTGTAATGTCTTGAACACTGCTCTTTGCTTTCTCTGTCATTTCCTTTCCTTGTCTCTCATCTCCCGTCAAAATTGTGCCAGAGACTGAGCAGTTGCCTGTAAGAATCCTTTCTGCTCGTGAAACATCTGCTTTCCTCCTTCCTATAGTGATATAATTGCATTAACATCTCTCTCTCTCTCATAGTGCCATATTGAAATGTGGTACTAACCTTTGCTTGCTGAGTTCTGTGCTTTGTCTCGTCGCTTGTTTCCTGGGATTTACCCTTTGCTTGGTCAGCAATTTGGCCACCTTTCTGCTTTGCCTCCTCGGACTTCTCTCTTGCGTGGTCAGCAGCTTGGTCACTTCTCTGCTTTGCATGTTAGCAGCTTCGTCACCTCTGTGTGTGGCTCTGTCAGCGGCTTCACCTCCTTTCTGCTTGGCTTCATCAGACTTGGCTCTTGCTTGCTGCCGTCTCTTGCCCTTTCTGCCTGCCCTTATCAGTAAGCTCTGCAGCTTTGCCCTTAGCTTGATCAGCAGCTTCACCTCCTTTCTGCTTGGCTTCATCAGACTTGGCTCTTGCTTGCTCAGCCGTCTCTTGCCCTTTCTGCCTGCCCTTATCAGTAAGCTCTGCAGCTTTGCCTTAGCTCGATCAGCAGCTTCACCTCCTTTCTGCTTGGCTTCATCAGACTTGGCTCTTGCTTGCTCAGCCGTCTCTTGCCCTTTCTGCCTGCCCTTATCAGTAAGCTCTGCACCTTTGTCCTTAACTTGATCAGCAACTTCACCTCCTTTCTGCTTGGCTTCATAGGACTTGGCTCTTGCTTGCTCAGCCGTCTCTTGCCCTTTCTGCCTGCCCTTATCAGCAAGGTCTCCAGCTTTACCCTTAGCTTGATCAGCAACTTCACCTCCTTTCTGCTTGGCTTCATAGGACTTGGCTCTTGCTTGCTCAGCCGTTTCTTGCCCTTTCTGCCTGCCCTTATCAGCAAGCTCTCCGGCTTTGCCCTTAGCTTGGTCAGCAACTTCACCTCCTTTCTGCTTGGCTTCATCAGACTTGACTCTTGCTTGTTCAGCTGTCTGCCTACCCTTATCAGCAAGCTCTCCGGCTTTGCCCTTAGCTTGATCAGCAACTTCACCGGCTTGATCTGCAACTTGGCCAGTTGTGCTCCTGGCTTTGTCAGCCACTGACTGAGCTGTGGATTGCATGTACTCCTTCCCCTGCTGAGATTTCTCCATTGCTGTATCTTTAGCTTCCAGGGTCTTTTGCTTAGCTCCTTGAGCAACTTGTTGTCCCTTGTTTCTGGCATCTTCAGCGTAATCTCCTGCCGTCTGCTTTACTTGATCCAAAGCCTGCTGTCCCTTCTCCTTTGTCTCTTGGGACTTCTGCCTTGCTGCATCGGCGGCCTGTTGCCCCTGTTGCCTAGTCTGCTCAGCAGTTTCATTAGCCCTGTGTTTGTGTCTTGTGCAGCCTCTTGTCCCTTGCCCCGAGCCTGGTCAAGTTTCTGCTGTCCCCTGCTTCGTGCAGCATCAGCCTGAGCCCCACTCCTCTCCTTTGCTTCCTGACCCTTGTCTTTTGCCCCCTCGGCAACTTGTTGTCCCTCGTTCCTAGCTTCATGAGCTGCACATGAACAGACATCACGTGAACTTTGCTTATGTCATATGTACTATACCAACTCACCTTTTGCTTTTGCTTGACCAGCAGTCTCTTGGCCAATACCTCTCTGCTTGGTTTCATCTACAGCACCTTGTGCTCTGTCCTTCATTTGGTGAGACTTCTCTTGAGCTCCATGGGCTCCCTCGTCTTTAGCTTGATCAACAACTTGCTGGCCACTCTTCTTACTCTCATGTACTTGCTGCTGTCCTCTGTATTGAGCTTCCTCAGCTTTCTGCCTGGTTTCATGTACTGCACCTTGGGACTTCTCTTTAACTCCCTCGACAGCTTGTTGCCCCTTTCTCTCAGCTTCATCACCTACAATACATAAAAAGATACGTGTAATCTTAACTCTCTCTTTCTACACACGCATGCGCACGCGCACGCACACACATATGGCTTACTTTTATCTTTGGCTTGATCAGCAAGCTGGTGACCCTTGTGCTTAGTTTCATCGGCTGCAGACTTAGATTTCTCTTTGGCTTGGTCCTTAAGTTGCTGTGTTCTGTTCCCAGCTTCCTGGGCATAACCTCCAGCCTTTTCTAGGGCGTGGCCAACAGCCTGGTACGCTCTCTCTTTAGTCTGTTCTGCACTGTCTCTTGCTTGACCGGCAGCCTCATAAGCTCTCTGTTTGGTGGCATCCGCCGTGTCTCTGGCTTGATGAGCAGCTTGATAAGCTCTCTGTTTGGTGGCATCTGCTGCATCTCTGGCCTGGTCGACTGTCTCATAAGCTCTGTGCTTCGTTGCATCTGCAGCCTGATAAGCTCTCTGTTTGGTAGCATCTGCTGCATCTCTGGCCTGATCAACTGTCTCATAAGCTCTGTGCTTAGTTGCATATGCACTCTCTCTAGCCTTGTTTGCAGCATCTGTTGATGCACCGCCAGTTGCCGAGGAGAGTGCATCCGCTGACTTATCATAGGCTGCTAACAAGAAACCCTTCTGGAACCAGCCTTGTCCTTCTGTGTGGCCTCGTCTCTGCTCTGCTTCTCGTGCTGCTTGCTTGGCCGCTTCTGTCTGCTCCTCGGCCCTCTGCTTGACATCGTCAAATGTAGCCTTTGTTTTGTCACGTCCTTCCGCGGCCTTCTCTTCGACTGTGTCTCTCGCTATACCAAGTGCCTGTCCCACTCCTTGAGTCACTGCACTAACTGCTTCTTTCACTTTTGCCAACCTGGTAACATGTTTTTATTCAGCTAACGTTTTTTTTATTTATACAAGGTTACCCCTCAGAACTAGCGTGTTTAGCGCTGTCAAAATGCTTATATGGATCTCTGCCCTTGTCGTCAGCCATGGTTCCTCTCTGAATCCTCTGGGATTTGTTCTTTTCTTTCTGCCAGGCGCCACGACTGTTTAGCGCACGTGTCTTCCACGCTGGACAAATTTGCCACGTCAACAAATGGGTCTAATCCAGTTCAATAGTAAAACGTTGCATTAAACCTCAGCCCCACAGAACATGGAGACGCAATTTGAATCGACTGTGGACAATCCTCAATTCGAGACAAGTGGACAATTAATTTGAATCAACTGTGGAATTCGAGACACAGTGGGCAATTCTCAATTCGAAACCAATTTGAATGAAGCGTAGACAATTTTCAATTCGACAAATTTGGACAATTTTCAATTTGAGACACAATTTCAATCAACTGTTAAAACTTCAACCAATAATAACTCTTATTATCCAACAAGAGCAATACAGAAATCCAGAGTTTTATATATACAAAACCCACTCTTTCACAGCTTCACACTGCAAATCTAATCAGAATCGCTGCTGCTGCTACTCTTCTCACCCGCCTTTTTCTCCTTGCGCTCCTTGGTCTTCCTCTTGATCTTGCCCATAACGCCTTCCTTCCCAGGCGTCCCAGTAGTTCCAGTGCCGCCGTAACCAGTGCCGTGCCCGGTTCCAGTAACACCATGCCCAGTTCCAGTAGCGCCATAACCGGTGCCGTGCCCGGTTCCAGTTTCGCCATAGCCGGTGCCGTGCCCGGTTCCAGTTTCGCCATAGCCGGTGCCGTGCCCGGTTCCAGTAGCACCATAACCGGTGCCGTGCTCGGTTCCTGTGGCTCCGTAACCGGTACCGTGCTCGGTTCCAGTAGCGCCGTAGCCGGTTCCAGTGGTGCCGTGTCCAGTTCCCGTGGTGCCGTAGCCGGTTCCAGTGGTGCCGTGTCCGGTTCCAGTGGCGCCGTGTCCGGTTCCAGTGGCGCCATACCCAGTACCCGTACCCGCATGAGCCGGATCATGGATCTTGTCGCCCTCCTTGTGACCTCCCATGTGGAGCTTCTCCTTGATCTTCTCAGTCATGGAAGCCATTTTCTACAAATCACACAAAAAGCAAAACAAAAGACAATTGAAGTAGATACAATTCAACAGATCAGAATGCTTTGCATTGGCCGAATCTTCCCTATTTATATAGGGAGGACATCCACGCGTTGTGTCGACATCTGTCCCACACGTGTTGGCACCTCGCCAAGACAAGTGCGAGGGTGCTAAAACACGACACGTGTAGATATATATCAACCTTCGTGTCATCTGCACGTTTAATTGTCTTAAACTATGCTGTAACTTCTAGAACTCAAGAAATAGAAAGGATGAAGAAAAAACTATTGAATTATTTTTTGTGGATAAGTCTACATATACATGAAATGCATGATAATGTTGCATGATAATGTAGCACTTATATAAGGCTTCAGTCTGAAGCCAATGTTGTTCCAGGACGGACTGTGTGGTTCCTCGGACTTCTCCGGATCGGGCTTATCTACTGCCGGATGGAACATTTCTTCGTCTCCCGTTGCTATGTCATCCGATTGGACTTCATTCGGGCCGTGGGGTGGCGTTTCTGAGGAGACGTACCTGTTACTCTCTCACTCTGAATATTTCCGGCTCCATAAGCTCAAACGAGAACATGTTTCTGCACACTACGGACCGCCCCACCTACAGAAACACACGACATTGTGCTCTGTTGAAATTCAAATATGCACATTTAGCAGCTGACGAGTGTACTAGGGCAAATACGAGATTGACAAGTGTGACAAGGGCACACGTGGCTCCGCCTCGAACACACATTCCTTAACAGTTTGTTTAACGGTAATCGCAGTAAATCGAACGTTATATAGACGTATTATACTATTGTTTTTAAAATTTTCAAAAATTGATTAATTTAAAACTTATTGTTTGTTCTCATTATTTACAAAGGATTTTAAACTCTCAGTTGGAGAGGACTTGCTTATCCTCTAAGTTCCTTTCATTGAGTTTAGAACCCTTGTCATCGTCCATGGAGTGCTCAATCTTGTCTCCTGCTTTCTGTGTGGCTTCTCCAATCGATTCGGCTGTACTCCTAACCTGTTGCTTAACCCCACTCTCCGCCGGCTCCTTCATGTCCTTCGCCCTCTCCTTCAGATTCTCGCCTGCATATGTATATGTATGTATTGTGTATTTGTGTGTATATATGTGAATCATGATATAAGTACCTGCTTTTCTATCTTGTCGCCCACGCCATGAGCCATGGAATCCACGGTACCTTTGTCCTCTTTACAGACAGCCCATCCTGCAACAAATCCCCGTGAAGAACAGAGAGAAACCTGCCCCTGCTTCACAAGCAAAGCATTCAGAGCTGCCCTTGAGGATGAAACAAACGCCATAGCTCGCAAAGCTTTACAGATACAGAGGAACCCAATCTAAACTTGAACGGAAACCTGCATGCATGTACTAGCACTTTTTACGTGCCCCAACAGCGAAGGGACAAGTGTCTATCAAACTTAAACTATGGTGCGTGGCACGTGGCGCTGCATTTTGACACATACGTGTAAACCAACCGCCAAGCTGAGTTCGATTCTTCCCATACACACACGACGCCTTCGTGATTTTATTCAATGAAGCTATGTGGATCAGCATCAACTTGCTTTACATATAAAATTAAAATTATCAAATAATTGTAAACTAATTTATAGTAAATATTTTATAATATCTTTATTTTAAATATAAAATTTAAAATCAAAATAGTTAAATACGAAAGAATAAATGAAACAGTAGAAGAGAAAGACCTCTTATGTCAAGGCCATAGTAAAAAAAAGGCTGTAGCCAATAACAAATTTGAATGAAACAAATCTTATTTATGAGAATACACACACACATATATATATAAAAGGAAAAACTAATTAATTATAAAATCAATTCATAATTAATGTTGAATTCATTTTTAACTTTAACCTTCTTATATATTATTTGATAATCTTGGGCTACACTTTTAAATATAAAATAATGTTAAAATGTATATGTGACACATTCCGATATACACGTAATGCTTACGTAATGTTTGCATAGTAACTTATTATGCAATAATATTTTTGGAATGTTCTAAGGTATATGTCAATATTAACACAACATATTTAAATGAATCACCATATCTTCAATTGTGAGTTTTCCATGAGCTACACGCAATCTTGACTAAGTTTGTTAGGGCAATTGACAATAAAAAGTGACCACTTAACCAGCTTAATGAATGAGGTAAAACAGTTTATCACAAACAAGCTTAAAATTCAAAATAATAACAACTTTGTATTGTGCCTCACCATTGAATATAATTGGTGGAGTCTTACTGTACGATTAGTGAAGGTAGTCGTAGTGTAAGGTTCGAGAATAAAGATTTAGAAAACTACATTAATCTTCGTATAATTGGATTAAAAAAAAGATTATTAACTTTAGAAAACTAGATGGATCTTCGTATAATTGGATTAAAAAATAAGATTATTAACTTTAGAAAATTAAATGGATATTCATATAATTGCATTAAAAAATAAGATTATTAACCTTATTATTGATGAAAAATGATCTAAGATGTTAGCAAATAAACTTTTTCCATGGCACGATGGTTTTCAAGTTATGTTAAGGAGCCAAACACGATGGAAATGATAAGTCGACACTTCAATATGTTGAAGACAATTAGTATAATATTTTGTTCATGAATTGATTGAAACAAGCACGTAAAGACTAATAGGCATGTTAACAAATATGTAAATTTTTAATAATGAATCTTAATACATCTACATGCAAAGACTAACATAATTATTAACAAGTGACTGGTGGAGTGTACACCAAGTTGTTACACAATTGACTATTATGAGATGACTACCTCGTTAAAGTGTACATTGAGTTATTATATGTGTTATGCAATGATTAAGGATTAGCCCACTCTTTGGGTGTATGATTCATCTTTAATAGGAATCAAACTCAATGATACTAAGTGTAAAAGTATTATCTATCTCCCTTAATAAAAAAGACAAGGGTCAATTAATATTATAAAAAAGGCTCACGTACTACTTAAGAGTAATAGAATAATTGGGCAGTCGTGGAATAATGCACAAGAGTTTGACCTAATTATCATATTGATAGTCGTGGAAGTATTAAAGATATTATTTCAATATTTAAATGATGCATTCAATTTAAATACTGATTTGTGCATAATAACTTAAATAGAATTTGTATTTAATTTTGAAGAGCTAGAGTTTTTGGTTATTAACAATGTCATTTAAAAAGTCATATAACCAGAACATTTTGGTAATCCTTTTCAAACATTGATAGTAAATTAAGATTTTTTATAAATAGTTTTTACCACATCTATTTTTTTTTAGAAAATTAATTATTATCACTTATTAAACTATGTTGATAAGCCTTAGATATAATAGAAAACATGCCCATTTAATGCATTTGGGTATATAATGATAGTTTGGTAAGGTGTCGTTAGGTATCTTTAAAAAACTCTAAGCAAAATTAAAACTTACCATCTAAAACATTCCCATCTCATTTTTTATGTCTTAGTTGAATGTTCCTATGAGCGGTGTGTTTGATATAGCTAAAAACTCCCATAGAGTTGACTTAACCTTAGGATTGCCTTAACCCTACATGGGGTAGGGTTTAAGGGTAGATATGTTATTAAGGTAAGAATTCTCTAGTTCCTTTCTCTATGTCAACATGAACCTAGTTTATGTCGTCAATGTACACCCTTTATGCCACCCCAATTTCTAGCATGTAAAGATATATCATATCTTAAGGGTAAGCTTACCCTTAGCATTGGCGAATCCACATTATTGTGTTGGGTACAATGCATCTAAGAGATTAATTAACTTTTTTGTTAAATAACCCATTCACATGCTTGGAAAGTCTTGTTTGAGTAAGCACTTTAATAATTTAGAAGTTGAGGCTTGTCTTTAGCCTCCTCTTCCATGCCAAGTTAAGAATGACATTCACAATTAAGTAAAGAACACATCCTGACTCATAATGTGAGCATTGTTTATGTTCTTGTCCAACTATAAATGTGAAATCTTAGTAGGCAAGTTCTCTTTATAAGTTCCTAAAGGGTTCATAGAGGGGTTTTAAGTGGCAAGCTTTGCAAGTGGCACCATGTGGATGCTTTGGTAGACACTTGAAATATGACCCCTTGGGTCATATCATGGTTCAATATTGAAGGGTTGGTGATTCTATCAAACAAACGTGCTTATGTTTGCATTAGTGTGCTAAGTCTTGGGTGTCTACCCAAGGGAGGTTAGGCCTCATAACTAGGTGTTCTTGGAAGCACACTTGCTTAGGAGTGGTCATCCTAGGGATGTGTGAACATGTCTATCATAAACCACTAAAATATATTAAGTTGATGTTGAGGCTAATATATGTCAACACTAAAATATTCTTTTAAAATATTATAAGTTGATGTTGATATATGCCAACATTAGAATATTTCCTTAAAATATTCTAAAATAAAGAACTAATGGTTTAGATTCAGATCTAGATTCGGAACAAAAAATCCAAATTCAAATTTATACTGATGGTCCAGAGACATCATGTCATAATATATAAAGGAGGTTAAAATTAGAGCTTCAACATTCTGATTCAACATTAATTATTGGCCAATCTTTTGTAATACTATTCAAATAGTATACTTCTTTCTTCTTTTCCTCTTTACTAGAAGATTCCATTTATACTGTGTTATTGGCCTTGGCCATGATAGTTTCAACCGAAATCTCTTCATGTTAGTCGCAGTCTAAGCACACTAGGATAATGGCATGAATCACTTAACAAGATTATGCACATATGTTGGAAAGTTTGTAGCAAGAGACGTGCCATGAGATGAAGAAGTCCTAATTGACCAATTTCGCCAAGGGTTTCATAACGATGTTAAGGACCTCTTTGTAACATTCCATGAGGACCTAATAAATCTCGAGGCTATCAATCATGTTGTAAGGTGCGATAATCAGTTGTTTAAATGTCATTTAAAACAATTTCAACAATCCCGTTCGAGGGAATACACTTACACAACATTAATGACTTCATCCCCAACACCACCAATGGTAGACCATGGCCAAGCTATAGTCCTGTCTCAGGGACCAGTCCCTATGGAGTGCAAAGTCACACAAGCTCGATGCTGAGGTCCCCTAACCCCAACTGAAAAGTAACATCGTTCTTTATTGTGGTGGTTCTAGTCATATTGCAATTAATTGTCCCAACAAGCTAAGGTGCACAATCAACCATGTTCACTTTATGAGTTCTTCACCCATCATGATTAGCTGTGTTCACCTTGAGAGTCCTAAGCCCTTGAGCAAAGCAACAATTTTGAAGTTTTTAACAAGTTGGATGAGGAGTTAAACAAGTAAATCCAACCAAAGTAGGAGCCATTTGGTTGGACAATTCCAAGCATAAAGCCTTTACAAACAATTGGCTTCATCTTGTTATTTTCAGTTGGTAAGTCCTCATGACATAAGTTGAGCTTTGCATGACAAGGGGTCACAAGGTTATAATATCAACTCTGTTAGACTATGGAGCTAATGCTTGTTTCATGGATCATACCTTCATGCGTCGACACTCCATTTCCCTAAAGAAGCTCATGTACCAAGTTCCTATCTCAATTGTGGATTTTCGACATGTGGCATATCGTGTTGTTGTTGAAGAGTCTAAGCCCATTCAAGTGACCTCGAGAGATACTTCTTGCAAGATCTCTTTCAACGTGATTAGCAGTCCTGAGTATCCAATTATCCTTGGTACATCATGGTTTGATATGCATAATCCAACCATTGATTGGTGCAAAAAGTGTTTCTTACTAAAGAAGGTAAAGGTTTCCAACTCTCCAAACCAAGCTTTAGAATCATTGCGAGTTTGCACGATCTCATTAGACGAATTCATCCAAGAGGGTAAATGGGATCCTTTATCAATTTTTGTTATGGCCATCATTCCAAATCTAGTTCAAGTAAGTCTTTAGTCCAGTTACTAATTAAGTATAATGAGTTTGTTAATGTCTTTGATAAAGTCAAGGCCCATTTATGGGCTTTCTCTAGTGGAGCTTAAGGTTTTGCAAATATACATCAATGAGAACCTTTCTAATGAATTCATTCAACACTCAAAGTCAAAAAGAAGGATGGTTCATTACGTTTGATAATGGATTATTGTGGGCTCAACATAGTAATGATACAAAACCTTGTACCTCTAATATTGAGCTTGTTGAAGCATCTTGTCGAGGCCAAGTACTTCACCAAGATTGACCTTTGAGGTGTGTATAACTTAGTCAAGATCTGCCCAGGGGACAAGTGGAAAATTGCATTTTACACACGGTATGGACATTCGAGTACATGATGATGCTGTTTGGTCTCACCAATGCACTAGTTGTCTTTTAACACATGGACAACGACATCTTTTGTAAGTTCTTAGATGTGTTTATGATATTGTACCTTGACAACATTCTTATATATTTCAAGACATTGGAGGAGCATGAGGAGCATGAGGAGCATGTTTGGTATGTATTATAAAAGTTGCGGAACTATGGCCTTTATGTCAAGCTTGAGAAGTGTCGTTTTGAATAAGACCATGTAGAGTTCCTGGGGTACATTGTCTTGCCAGAAGAGGTTTCAATGGAATTTGCTAAGGTGAGAACTGTGTTGGATTGGTAGATCCCACATTTTATAAGGGATGTTTAGTGTTTCCTCGCTTTGCTAACTTCTACCGTATCAAGGACTATTCCAAAACATGATATCATTCACCAAACTCACACAAAAGAACAAGTCATTTGTGTGGTCACCAGAGGTAGAGGCTGCCTTCAACACCTTAAAGCAAGCCTTCACCTTTGCTCTGATATTGGCTCACTTAGATCTTGACAAACCTTTTGTCATTGGGGTTGATGCATCAAACTTTGCACTTCATAGCATCATATCTGAGGTTGGTAAAGATGGTTAACTCCACCCATAACATTTTATTTCTCGCAAGTTTTTCACACTAGAGATTAATTATGAGGTATATGATAAGGAGCTTTTGGATATTGCAAATTTGTTTGACTAATGGAGGCATTTCTTAGAGACCAAGTAATGATCACCACAAGAATCTCATGTACTTTTAATCAACACGAGTTTTAAGTCGTTGATAGTTTCATTGGGCTCAATTTTTAACACAATTTAATTTTGTCATCACGTAGCAATTATGTTCATAGTAAGGTAAAGAAGATGCTCTATCTCGATGGTCCTATTTAGCTCTTTGAACTGGTGACTTAGCATTTGACCAACAATGGCATGTTCTTTTGGGATCATACCGATTAAAGTTGATGATTACTAAGGTGTTTGTAAACTCTAGTGAATTCTAATATTCTTGACATGGTTTGACCAACAAATCCAGTTGCTCATGATGTTCTAAACTATATTGCTCCTAACAAAGCCTTGAGTTCTAGTTCTTAATACCACCTTAGTGATTATAATCAGTTTAAGCTCCATGATGGGTTGCTACTTTACAACAATCTTGTTTACGTTCCATATGGACCATGTCGTCTTCCAGTGTTACATATTAGTCTTGTTACTGAACATTTTGGCAATCACAAGACATTCAAGCTAGTTACTAAGGTTACTGGTAGCCATAATTTTGAAGGTATGTTGCAAACTTTATTTGCACTTGTGATGTTTATTGTTGGTCCAAGGCTTCTCACCATCATCCATACAGGTTGCTTTAATAATTGCCAATTTTAATTAATCCTTGAAAGTCAATTCTCATGGATTTCATCACTGACCTTTCTTGATATAAGGGGTTTGATGCAGCTTTGATTGTGGTGGACTGATTCTCCAAGATAATTCATTTTCTTCTGTGAATAAAGTTCATCACAAGTAAAAAGACAACAAAACTAGTGCTTAAGGAGGTTTTCTAATTGCCTGGTCTGCCTGATGATATCGTCACCAATTGTGAACCTCAGTTTGCTACCAAGTTTTGGAAGTGACTACTACAGCTTTTGAATATTGAGTGCACGTTGTTCTCGAGGTATCAATCACAAACCAACGGTCATCTAAATGTACCATTCTCTTGGAGCAATACCTTTGGTATTTTAGCAATTATCAATAGGTCAAACTCTTGTCCCTTGCAGAAGTTACATACTACAACTCAGTGCATGCTTTTGCATGTCAATCACTATTCTTTGTAGTCCATGGTCAGCCTCCCCATTGGTCATTGGACACATGTTGATGTTCCAATTAACCCATTAGCAAAAGACCATCTCAAACACCTTTAAATTATTCACAAGGATTTAATTCATCACCCAACCAAGCTCAAGCCTCTCACAAGGTAGTTCTCAATCAACACCATCAATGTGGTGATTGGGTTTTGCTCTTTTGACATAATTTACGAACCCCACAACCATGTTAGAAGCTCAATTATCTTTTTAAAAAAAGAAAAGAAGAGGAAAGTATATTAATTAAATAATATTATAAGAAATCAAGGTGTTGAACTAGAATACTAAAATCCCAACCTACCTCCTAACATCCCAAGACCATTAGTTATAAATTTAAATTTGGACATCTAATTTGGATATAAATATGGTGGTTTTAGATTTTAATTTGGACTATCAATTTTCAATCCTAAAATATTTTAGTGTTGGCATATTTCAATAACAATATCATTATCAACTTAGTATATTCTAATGATTTACGAGAGGCCTATATAAATCTCATGAGGCAGGATCCTAAGTGTGTTCAAGTTATTCTCTAGGATCATAAGGATAGTCATTTAAGAGACTTAGGGTGGAACCTTAAACATCTGAGTTAGACTCTCTGGAATGTTTCAAAAGACTTAGTGTTATTCACATTGGTAGCCATGTGTTTGACCCTTCAAATCAAAATTCTAACATTTTTATTATTAATACATTTGAAAAATCATATAACCAAAACATTTATTAAGCCACTAAGTTTGTAACATCTTGTGATGAATTTTGTAAATAAGCCATCTTAAAAAACATGTCCATCACAATAAAATACGCATTAAATCATTTAAAACAACGAAGATTAATAATGAAATGTTGCAAAAAGGCAATTGGATGTCGACGACGAGTTGACAGACTAGGAAGAAACTCCATGCTATATGGAATATACAAGGAACATAAGACCAACAATACCCGTCACAAATTCAATAATATGAAACATGAACAAGTGTTAACCTTGTGGCATTTGTATGTGTACCCTCCAAGTGGCATTATTTCATGTGTATACATATACACATGACTTTATAATATACAACTATAAAGCTTATATGTAAATATGTAATATGGATACTATACATTTAAATTTATATAATCTTTATATACATTACATCTATACATTTTTTAAATATTGAAAGTTGATATTTGTGGATTATATATTTTATTAAAATAAAATAAACTTAAATATTAAAATAACAATTAATTCACACGTTATGTGTCTATGTGCGTGTGTGTTTGTGTGTAATACTAGATGTTAGGAACTTATTAATATTCACACCAATACATAAAGCAGCATAAAGTGCCTAGTCAGAGTCGCTGCTGCTACTCTTGTCTCCCTCGGTCTTCTTCTTGATCTTGTCCGTCAGGCCTTCCTTCTTCTCTCCTCCCTGGACATCAGTGGTATAGCCATAAGTACCCTGACCGTGTCCAGGTGTCTGGCCATGTCCAACCTGACCGGAAGTTGGAGTGGTACCATATCCAAAGGTGGGTTGTGAACAATGTCATTGTGTTCATCCTTGTTGTCACCATGCATCTTCACTTTCATGTTGTCCATCGTCGACGCCATTCTGAACTCAAAACTCTCACAAACAAACTAGAGAGAACTTTAGATTGTATATACCAAACACAAACACTGCTTTTCATTTAGGTGCGTCTCATGTATAAATAGTTGATATGTGGCTGCATGCTTGCTTGACAACTCTCCAGCTTATATCCAAGGAATATATGAACAAATCCTAGACGTGGTGTCCCGCAATACGATTTTAAAATAAAATTTAAAATTTCTACTTGGTCGGTATATTTATTGTTTCACGCTTAAGTAAAAGCTGATGATGTAAAATTGTAAAGAAAATGATAATTATATTCTTATTTCTTTAATTAAATGTAACTACCTGCTTTATAAGAATGCTTTTCTTGAGAGTATGACGATTATATGATTAATATGTATGTATATTTCAATTTTTTACGAGTAAAATAATGGTTTTACAGTATGTAGAGAAAATTACATATATATACCTTCAAATCTTAAAAACACTTACATATCTAAATCAGAGTTTACACACTTTAAAATTTATTAGAATAAAATATATTTGTTATAGTTAATGTTTAAGCATTATCAATAAAGAAACATTATAAATAAATTAAAAACTTTAATTATAACAAAAGTGAAAAAAGTTATTTAGTAAACTTTAAACATGTTTATTTTTTATTTAAGCAATTTTAAATACTATTCACTTTCATTAGAATTTTTATTATTATATTATATTTATTTATGCTGGAAATTGAAATGAATGATATAGTTAAATATTAAATATATTTAATATATAACAAAGGGAATTATGAGAGTTCAGAATATAGAAATGTATATATCATTAGCCTAAAAACCCTAGTTTATATACATAAGCAATTTAAACCAATTGGATGGCTATCAAAATCCACTACACTATTTGCATGTGCAGTCATACATATGCATTACATCATTCCCTCCTCTTAGAAGGATGGGAGATGATTAGGGTTATTGGTAAATGGGCCCGGATAAGGAGGAGGCATCAATGGATTATATGCGACACAACTTGTTCCTAACCCCGTTACATAAAACGCTTCAACCATTACACATGCACAATTTTTAGAGGATCGGGTTGAATATTATGCTGAACCTCATAAACTTGTGATCTTACCTACTGCAACACTCAATATAGTTGCTTCCACTGAGCAAGGAGACTCTTGGTTAAACCATTTATCGTAAGCTTGAGAAAACGAACTAACACCAACTCATCCACCTTATACTCCACATGTGGACAATGATGAGAGTTATAACGCCATTGTTATTTCACTTATACGCAGCCCAAGTGTTATGTAGACTCCACCTGGACCAATAGAAGAATACTTGTCAGGTACCGATTCTAGGACCTAGCATCAGCAACTCATAGTAAGCAAGAAGGTAGACCCAACTTCATTGGCAACACTAGGTCATGATCATATAAGAGCTTATATGGCAAAGTACCAATGGAACTTTATATTTCAGTGACATAAGCATATCAGAGAGACGGCAAATAACCATTCCAATATAAATGTTGAAAGTTCATGTACTTTACAATCATCCCCTTGAAAGTTCTAACAAGCAGTTCCACCAAACCATCTATGTAAGGATGATAAGTATTTGTAAAGGTGTGGCATATCACTAGCCAAGATGTTAAGATATGAAATGCCTCAGCCATAAACACATGACCGCTATCTAAGAGAATTTGCTCCGAACAAGAATGTTGAAACACGACCCAATTAAGAAGAAATTAACCAACAGCAAAGGCAATCACATTAGCAAGAGCACCAATTTTCACCCAACGAGTTAGGTAGTCAAAAGCAATAGTAACATACTTATTGTTAGCAGTTGACCATAGAAAAGGTCTCATCAGATCAAACGCCACTAACTAAAACAGATAAGAAACTGCAATTGACTCCAATCATCTTTCCGAATTACACGGGGGAGTATTGCGAGCTTGGCACCACACACAATTACGCACATACCGAATCACATCTCCTTACAACTTTGGCCAGTAGAAATATCTGTGCAGCTTCTCTATTACACGACGATGTCCCATGTGCCGCCGAGAATAGGAGAGTCATGGTAAACGTGAAGGAAGCATGGAACAAATATAGAAGGCACCACCAACCGCAAATGATCATCCGAATCAGTCCCCATAAAATAAAGAAGGTTGTTCTAAAGGTAATATTGTGAATGTAAGTGCATGAAAGTCAAGTCATTAGCATGTGATGCAAGATTCTCAAATCCATCACGAAGCCTTCGAATCCACGATTCAACTTTTGAACTTCTCGAACCTCATCCAAATATGGTAAATCTAGCTTAGCACCTTTTGAACACTGAATGTCAAGCACAACAATTGCTGATGATACAAAATCTTCATTTAAAAAGTCCATTGATGCTGGAACAATTGGCTCCTCAGAGACAGAAGAAGAGAAAGAAGGTGTAAGAGGAGTCTGAGAGAGAGCGTTAGCATCAGACATGGAACTCCTTAGGCGATGAACAACCTCAAAGTCATAAATCTGAAACTTCAAGGCTCATCGAGTAGTATGGTCAACCAAGTTCTTCTGCTTCAACAACAAAGTGACTGCAGCATGATCACCTTTCAACAATGTCTGAGAACCATGCAAATAGGCATGGAACTTCTCAAAACCCCAAACCGTTACTAGACACTCATTTTTTATTGTGGAGTAGTTCACCTTTACTAGCTACAATGTATGATTAATGTACGCAATGGGATATTGTTAGCTAGGTACACTCGTACTCTCTTGCATCAATACACCCTTAAGACCAATGTCAGAAGCATTCACATGCAAGATGAAAGGACGAGTGTAATCAATGTACTCCAAAATTGAAGGAGTCGTCAACAACTCTTTAAGATCTGCAAACACTTGCTTACAATCCTTAGACTAGACAAAAGATGACATTGACGACTTCAATAATGCCCACAACTGTGTAGTACGATCTGAAAAATGATTTATAAAATGGTCCAAATATTGTACCTTGCCAAGAAAGCATTGCACATCGTTTACACATTTTAGCATAGGGAACTTCAAAATTGCAATAAGTTTGTTAGGATCGACTTGCAAACCTTCATGGAAAATGCAATAGCCAAAATAAGTGGTATCCTTAGATCCAAACACACACTTAAACGGTTTCAACTTCAAACCAACTTCTCACAACCAATCCATAACCTTGTGTACATCACTGACATGCTCTTCCCATGTTCCATCTGAGTGGATTAAAACATCCTCGATGAAGTCGGCAGTCACCTCTGACATATTGTAAAGAACCTTGTCCATCATACGTTAGAAAGTTGTTGGAGCATTACTTAAATCAAAAAGTATCACCAAGAACTCATACAAGCCAAATGGTGTCCCAAAAGCAGTTTTGGGAATGTCCATAGAACTTGTTAATATCTAGAGGCAAGATCTAACTCAGCTCCGCCCTAGTCGATCCAAAAGATTTGCAGTATAAGAAAGTAGGTAAACATCTGAAATGGTTACAACATTAGTCGATGTAGAATCAAATGCTCCCATCCAATTTCATCATAAGATGAAGTTCACACACCTAAGGACTTTGACATTTCTGGATAACATCCTTCTCCAACATCTCTTAAACATTTGCTTGTAAGATGTTGAGCTTTTTTGGACTGACACTGAACATGTACCTTAATTGACCTAGATCCCCAATTAGATAGGGTGGCATATCCCAAACAATAAGTCAAAGTTGAAAAAATTAGCATTAAATTAATCAACGACTATAGCATGACGATCATTTGAGGGATTTAAAGAGGGAAAGGACGAGTATGAAGAGAAAATGATCAGAAGTACGGATGAAACAAAAGTGATAAAAGTAAAGGTGGAAGCAGATGGACGAAATGGAATAAAAGTAAGAGAAATAAAAGAAAAATGGGGATAAGGAGGAGACTTTTTAAAATCACATTTGGCATGATTGCAAGTTAACCAATTCATACCAAGAATAAGATGAAAAGCTTGACTTGACACCACCCGCAAAGATTGAAGCTCAAGCTCACGATCATCCACACAAATAACGATGTCAACTTTATCATGCCATAAGCATGAGTGTGTTCATTGCTATATAAAATGAAGACTAGTTCTATCGCATGGCGCAAATAAAGACTACAACATGTAGTAACAGACTGAAAAATAAAAGACAAACTTGAACCTGTATCCACCAACATTGAAAGGAAAATATGATGTGTTGTGTGATGAAATTGAGTTTGAAAAGTGAAGACCGAATGAATTGGTGCCGAGTGAACCCCTTGATGATACTCCCGAAAGAAAGACAGAGGGGTCACTAACTTATTCACACGGGGACCTTCTTCTACTTGTGCGATTCATCATTTCCCGAAAGATCCACCATATCAAGACTTTCCACTATAGCAGTGCCAATCGGACATTGTTGACGCTAGGGCCTCCACCTCGAAAATGAGGGACACCAATCGGGAAAACATTGACAATATCAATACATGTGTCCAACCTCATCACATGCCCAATAATGAACTGCACGTCCATGTCCCTGTCCATGGCTCCAACCTTATGCTGGTACATGAGCATCAACAACATCAACCTCCATCAGAGTAGGACCATCTCCAAGATGAAGTGGAACGAGAGAACATGAAGATGTAAGTGGGAGAGGTGATGACTCATATCATTGTGCCGCATCTTTAAGAGTCACTGGAACTAGTGTATGCATAAGCCCCACAAGGTCTTGATGAAGTGTTGGCCATAACATACCTAATTTGTTGCGCTCCAACATGTTAGGCTTTGCACGCAGCAAAAGGCTTCGAAATCGAATATCGAACTACATCACCAACTCAAATGGCTCTTAATAAATACGATGCAACTGCTGAAAAGCATCGTCACAGTCGTCATTATGCCCAAACGCACGTTTAAATTTCTCTGGAAGAATACTCCAATCCTCATGAGTTGCAACATACAAACCATTGTACCATTGTAATGTTGTCCCTTGAAGACAAGTAGGAAACTGCACAAACATTGAGCATTGTCCCATGAATGATATATAACGACCATGGTGAATTGGTCAAACCAATGATACACATCACCTCCAATACTTCTATGAAAGAAATTTGACCGAACGTGAGGATTTGCAACATGAGTAAGAGGAGGAATATCATGAGTTGTGAATGCTACCATCAATTGAGAGTGATTGTTCAGTTGCATCCGCATGATATTAAATAACTACATGAGTTGTTGCTCCACATGCAAAAGGATTTGTATGTTGTGCATTCATGAACAAAAGAGAAGAAAAAAATAAAAAATCGACAAGGAAAGAATAGATATAAACAATGAAAAATTAAATGAAAAAAGATAAAGAAAATCTATTAAAAAAAGACACAAACCTTAGCACTTTATAGAGATAATTAGAGGTACCCTTCACCTCCACCATTGTGAGACCTTGAAATATAAAAATGTGTATATCATTAGCCTAAAACCCTAGTTTATATATATTAACGAGTGGTCCAAATTGAAATCAATATGGTAAATATTAAAATCCACTACGCTAACAGTGGACCTTACATAATGAAATAAATTATAATGCGATATATATATGTTGAATCGATTGGTTTTGGAGTTAAATACTAAGAATAATTCTTGGTATTTAACTAGTAAGTCTTACAAATTAATTAAAATTCCACCTTGACTATGATATAAACATTATAGTATGGAATGGATATAAAATTTAAATCAAATTAATGATTAAATAATTAAATAAATTCAAATGATTAATAAAAATAACCAATAAATGGATAAAGCATTTTAAAAAATTAATCTGATTCATTACTTTAAAGTAAGTTAACGAAGTTCATTGAATTATATGAAAATTCCATATGTCCATAAATATTCCGTTTAATAATGTATGAAATCGAAGGTTTTAAAAATGTATTTGTAAGAAATATGTAATTTTCCTTCATTTTAAACTTAACGTCAACAATATATGAAACTACCTATTTATTACATTCCTTCCTATCTACCCTTAAAGATTTTTTCTTTAGCTAAAGATAATTAAATGATACACATGAATTTAATTCACACTGAGTGTCGTAATACTTAAAGAATTTTTTTTTTTAAAATTCTAAAATTTCCTTATTTCTAAATTAAAAAAAAGATTAAAAACTAATTTCCTCAATGATCAAATCCTTAAAAAATTTAAAGGATCTGAAACTTTATATGGTTAAGGGTCGGTGCGAATGGACCATATAATGTTTGTTTGTATGTACAGGCCTGTCAGAGTGACACGTGGAAGAGCCACGGGTTTTATCATGTATATCATCTATGACGTCAAAAGTGCGTGTATAGATAGATATATCTATACCCCATTCATATCACTTCAACCGTAGGTCATCTTGTCCCTTTTCGGTAATGTCATCGTTGTCATAATCTGATGAATATATATATGTCCCTCTAGACGTTTTACCCCTGAATATACATGTCGACAGTTACCCTACACACTCTGCAGAAAGTTTGTGACATGTGTGAGTGGGTTCGTCGTGCCACATGGTTCTACTCGGTAAACATACTTAATGTAGCGAAACGAGTAAACGGTAATTACACAAATTTTTTATATTGCATTTTATTATGAACACTAGGAAATCAAGAAAATAAACACACCAAAGATAATACATAAAGCAGCATAAAGTGCCTAGTCAGAGTCGCTGCTGCTGCTTTTGTCTCCCTCCTTGCGGACTCTGTTGGGGTCCTTCTTGGTCTTCTTCTTGATCTTGTCCATCAGACCTTCCTTCTTCTCTCCTCCCTGGACACCAGTGGTCTGGCCATAAGTGCCCTGACCATGTCCAGGTGTCTGGCCATGAGCACCCTGGACATGTCCAGCCTGACCGGAAGTTGGAGTGGTACCATATCCAGAGGTTGGGTTGTGAACATTGTGTTCATCCTTGTTGTCACCGTGCATCTTCTCTTTGATGTTGTCCATCATTGACGCCATCCTGAAATCAAAACACTCGCAAAAAAAAACTTAGAGAGAACTTTTAATTGTATACAAAACACAATACAGAATGCTTTTCATTTAGGTGGCGTCTCCTTATATATACCATTTTGGCATATGACTAGTTGACACGGGGGTGTATGCTTGCTTGACAACGCTGTGCCAGCTTATAATAAAAAAGTAGATAAGAATATACGAAACCCGATCGACCCATAATAATGTTATAAATTTGTATATTCAATTCTCCTGCGGGTGCAAAAAGATGTTGTTTTACCAAACATTTAATAAACTCAACAAAGTAATCTATACAAATTTTTTATATATCGGTAAAATTTATGTACACATCTAAATATATAATTTCTCGCGTGCCATCACATACATTGAAGCTTCTATATATAAAGTTTGGTAAAACCTTACTGTTTTCTTAAGGCAGCGCGATAATTACACATTATTTATACTTAAAACAAACTTGTGTGTTATATACCATTGCCATTTGACATTTGAGTAACTGATAATTTCTCTAGCTTGTTTGAGAGATTGTATTTATTTCAAGATAGCCTCCATACTGATTTCGTTTTTGTAAAGGTAAATGCTCAAAATAAAGTATTCGAACACTAAGAAATTTTACTACTGTATATTCAGGATTTTAGAGCAAATGCATTACATCACGCATACGTCAATATAAAACTGTTAGCTAGTTACTGTGCATAAATATGTATGTATGACATGCTACGAGTGACATTCCGTTAGTCATAACGTTAGTATAGCAGGCTACACGTTAAGGCACGTTATCAACAGGTGGCTCTCCCACATGTCAATCTGCCATAAGCCACATACGCTATATAAAGGTATACCTTTGGTTTCACTCTTCATTCGGTTTTAAAGCTTTTAAAGTTCTCTCTGTCAATTGTTGTATAAAACTTTGCAGTGTGCATTTCAGGATGGCATCCATGATGGAGAAGTTTCAGGGTAACAACAAGGATGAACACAATGTTCACAATCCTTCCTCTGAGCATGGCAAACAACCCCATTTCAGGACACAATACCATCCGCAGTCAGGCCATGTCCAGAGTGGTTACCCATCTTCTCAACAGGGAGGAGAGAAGAAGGAGGTCTGATGGACAAGATCAAGAAGAAGACCAAGAAGGACCCCAACAGAATCCGCAAGGAGGGAGACAAGAGTAGCAGCAGCGACTCTGACTAAGAATATAATATGGTGTACATGTTATACATAAATAAATGAAGTTGTTTATAAAAAATAAATATACAATTGAGTTGGCTGATGAAAGATCACATATAGAATTTTAGATAGCACGCCAAAGGCAAAGCATGGACGCACACAACCATCACTTCCATGTCTCACCAAGTAGTTAAAACCTACCATGTACGTTGATAATATGTGATCTTCTCAGCGTATATCTCAAAGTAATGTAACTATTTGTTTACGTAAACTACGAAGAGAGACCCCTTTGCTTCCACACCCTGCAGCTCATGTCATAAGGCAGTGTTTAATTAATCAATGTTGAAGTTCAGGTGAATAGATCACCGATTTGTATCTCATTCTGTATGCCTAAAGAACCGATGAAACAAACTAACACAACACATCTGAAATATTCCTACACAAACCTAACGAGAATATACTCATCAATTAACGATATTAATAACCTGGGACAACATGGCTCAATAGGTGTCCACCAATGCTTAAAAGATAAGATATGAATGATATCTTCTGTCGGTGACCATGTATATGTATTCTCATTTACTTTTGACATTATATAATATATATATATGTTGTATAACATATACACTGTTGTTGTACTATATAAACTACACCCCTTCTTCACTCTGTTTTATAAGTTGTCTCTTGTAATGCATTGCTTTGTTTTTGTATTCAGGATGCATCCATGATGGAGAAGCTTCACGATGACAAGAAGGATGAACACAGTGTTCACAATCCACAATCCCATGTCTGGGCATAGCACTCCGCAATCGGGGCATGTCCAAAGTGGTTACCCTTCCGGACAGGCAGGTGTCCAGGGAGGAGAGAAGGAAGGCATAATGGACAAGATCAAGAAGAAGGCAAAGAAGGACCCAAATAGAGTCCGCGAGGAGGGAGAGAAAAGCAGCAGTAGTGACTCTGACTAAGTATATACATATATGTACATGAGTGCAGTGTGTGAAAATAAATAAAAGTTTGCTAGTTGCCCTACAATGAATATGTATGCATTATATGTTGATACCTATTAAAAGATATCCTAAAAAACACGATTTGTAATTTGTAAGTTTAGAAATATATAAATTTATAACTCATAATTGAATTTATGTTTTTAATTTAATTAAAACTTTACGTGGTATATTTAACTTGTGGTAGATTAACTTGTGGTAGAATACTATTTGTAAATCATATAAGTTTGATATTATTTCTTTTTCAAGTGATATATCTGCGTGACACCGGTTCGTATATTCAAAGCTTCTCTTTTGACTATTTATATAGTGGCTGAGGAGGGCACTATTACTATATAACGGTTGTCAACAATCCGTTTGTTCACGTGTCATGTATTGGTATGTTATATAAGGAGAACTCTTCCAATCTCTGTGTGCAATCTGCTAGTTTTATTTGTTTCTCTACCTTGTTGTTTATTTCAGGATGACCTCCTCCGTGACGCAGAACCTCAAAGGATATCCAGCTACGACATATGACAACAGCCAGGCAGGGCATGGCCGGGGGCAAGTACATGAAGGAGAGAAGAAGCATGAGGGCATATGGGATAAGATTAAGAAGAAGACCATGAAGGACCACAGCGTCCACAAGGAGGAAGATGGAACCTGCGGCAGTGCATGCAATGTACATGTACATGCATAAATTTGTGCTTAAATAAGTCTATATATTAATGCAAATGTCTGTGTTGCTTTCCACATGATTTTAGTTTAATCCAGAAAATTATATGTTACAGGTGTAATATCTCGTGTTCGTTCAAACTTGTTGAAAATTAAACTCAACTTACTATAAATTCTAATAAAACTATATATATCAATAATATTTACATATATATGCTCCTGGAAGTTTTAAATCTTAAATTTACATGTATATCCTCACTGTTTTAATATATTTCCAAAACTTCAAATCAATAACAATTAAGTAAATATACATCATTAATTTACCAGATGAAATTTAATTGGACATTAGTGTGCCTTAAGTTAAATACTAAACTTTTTAATATTTCTATATAATATCTTAATATATAGTCTATTTTGTTGTTTTAAATTTTTTTGTAGTAATTTAATTTGACTTTTTTGTTGTGTGTGCGTGGTTTGTATTTTACTCCCTAATTTAAAATGTCTAAAGTTTTAAATAAAAAATTCAATTGTATATATAAATTTAAAAACTTTCGCAAATAGCTAGGATATTTTTTTAAAATTTTAAAAATCAGTAATGACTTTATGTGGTTGACAGGTTAGGCCACACTCGTTAAAAATGCACGAGGACACACAACAATCCGAGTTGTCAAGAAATGGTTCTCCCACGTGTCAGTTACAGATATGGTTAAATGCTGTATAAAATGACATTTAATTGTATCTCACAAGTGTCTGTAGTTTGCTTGAAATAGCGTGTTTATTTCTTTAAGCTGTTTTTGAAAGAGTGTGTTTATTTCTTCAGTATGGGCGTCGGCGATGCAGAACATCAAAGAGAAGTTCCAGGGTGAACACAACGTTAACAATCAGACGGATGTTCCAAGTACGGGCCACAATCAGGCATATGGAGCAAGTAAGAAGGCAGAAGGCGATGGACGTGGCACTCACGGAGAGAATCTTGGAGTCAAGGGGGCGAAGAGAAGAAGCACGAGGGCATAATGGATAAGATTAAGAAGTAGATCGGTGAACCCCGCAAGAACAACATACAGCTATGAAGATGTTGTACATAAATATTTAAATTTGATGCAATCAATTACTTAATTAAACTTTATAAAATATGCTTTGTGTGTTGTTTCTTAATAATCCATCATTAACATTAATAACAATGGTGAGAGGTACAAACAGATAACTGAACAGATTAATGAATGGTTTAATGGTAAATTAGGTGAGGTTAAAATAATTATATGTAATTTAAAATAAATATATATTTTTATAAATAATATATTATTAGGCTCCATTGAAAAAGTTACTGCTCTCTCTTTTCAAACTTAAAGTTCTCTCTTGGTTAAGAAATTTTTCAAATATTTACTAGTACATGTGATTTGAAGAATGTTCTTATACACGTTAGTTTGATTATTTATATATTATAAAACCAGTGATATATGCCATAGTAAAAAAATGTTAAGATTAAATTAAATTAGATTAATAATTAGTAAATTAATAATTAAATTAGTAATTAAACATTTCCGTAGCATTTTTCAACTACGAATTTAATCATTGATAAAATCTCATTCACTCACAGACACGCACACACACCATCGTTTTCATTTATAAGATATTTATTTAGTATATTTTTATATACATACATACATGTGTTGTTATACATGTATATTTTAAAAATATTTTATTACAAACTCTGGCCTTTCACCACATGTAAGGTATTTTAAAATATTGCACGGAAAATTGAAGGGCTTGCCCTAATACAATGGCGTGTGCACGCGCGCCCGTGTGTTAACTGAATGTATAAACAGACAACGTGCAGTAGATAAACTTTAAAGTACATTTTAAAAGTCCTTAAAGTCTTTTTCAAGAGATACATCTTCTGTGGTAGATCGGCGGCAGGATACATATTCTTATCTTCTGTTGACTATAACCTGGCCACGCTGGTTACAAACAAATGAGGACACGCCTTGGATCAGAGTTGTCGAAATACCATGCTCCCACGTGTCGACGTTAGCTATATATAAGGAGATACGTTTACTCACTAATAAAAGCATTCTGTCTTGTGTTTGTGTTTGGTATACAATTTAAAGTTCTCTCGAGTTTGTTTGCGATTGTGTTTATTTCAGGATGGCGTCAATGATGGACAACATCAAAGAGAAGATGCAGGGTGACAAGAAGGATGAACACAACCCAAGTGGATATGGTACTACTCCAACTTCCGGTCAGGCTGGACATGCCAGGGTCTTCATGGCCAGACAACTGGACATGGTCAGGGCCAGACAACTGGACATGGTCAGGGTACTTATGGCCAGACCACTGGTGTTCCGGGAGGAGAGAAGAAGGAAGGTCTGGTGGACAAGATCAAGAAGAAGACCAAGAAGGACCCCAACAGAGTCCGCAAGGCGGGAGACAAAAGCAGCAGCAGCGACTCCGACTAGCCACCTTGAGCTTTGTTTTATGTATTATCTTTGGTGTGAATATTAATAAGTATGTTTTCTAACTTTGTGGTTTCAGTTATCGTATATAATATGTATCGTGCACACAGTTTACCAAATTTTAATATAGAAGCTTCAGTATATATATAAGTTTGAGTGTGATGGCACACGGCCGCACGCACACACACACAAACATGAATATATGGAGAATATGCGAATGTTTAATAGCAGCTGTAGTTTGTTCAATCTCCCTACTTGCATAAACGGTAAAAACAACAAAAGAAATCGCGAAATTTACTTATATATCCTTCAAATCTATGTATATATACTTTTAAAATTTACTTTTTGAAACTTCATTTTATTAAAACTACATAAAATTTATAATTAATTTGTAATTCATAATACTTAACAGTAATTTAAATGATTTCAGTATTTTTTTTATTAGCTATATTAACTAAAAACTTATATTATAAAAATTAAACTGTATTATGGTTTCATTCGTTTAAATAAAGTCCTTTCATAAGAAGATAATTATAATTTGAAAACTTATATGTGTGTGTGTGTGCCCGCGCACGCGTGTAAATATATAATTTTCTTTAAATATAATAATTGAATGAAAAGAATAAACTCTTTCTCACGCTTACTTCACCTGAATCATTTGATTCTCTCGAATATTTAAGTGATGAAGAATATTATGTTAAAAGAAACCTAATCTATAAAATCGTTTTAGCAAAACATAAATCGTTATGTTAATTAAACCACTAAAGAGACACAATCATATAAAAATTACTATTATAGTTTTACATAATTATCAAATTTTTTTCAAATTTAAAATAATATACTACATCATCAGCTTTTACTTAAGTATGAAACAATAATGTATGCGTGTTCAATTATATTTAGATATGTACATAGATTTTACACATGTATGTATAAAATTTATATACACTATATTAAAATGTGTTGGTCATGTGTGAGTTGAAAATAAAAATTTTTGAATTATTTTGGAGGATTGGTTCATATATTCTTATCTACTTTTTGATTATAAGCTAGCCACGGTGTGTCACGCATGCATACACCCACGTGTCAATTATTCATATGTCAAATGGTATATATAAGGACGCACCTAATGAAAAGCATTCTGTCTTGTGTTTGTGTTGTTTAAGTTCTCTCTAGTTTGCTTGCGAGTGTTTTGATTTCAGAATGGCGTCGATGATGGACAACATCAAAGAGAAGATGCACGGTGACAACAAGGATGAACACAATGTTCACAACCCAACCTCTGGATATGGTACCACTCCAACTTCCGGTCAGGCTGGACATGGCCAGGGTATTCATGGCCAGACTACTGGACATGGTCAGACACTGGACATGGCCAGGCTATTCATGGCCAGACTACTGGACATGGTCAGACACCTGGACATGGTCAGGGTACTTATGGCCAGACCACTGGTGTCCAAGGAGGGAGAAGAAGGAAGGTCTGATGGACAAGATCAAGAAGAAGACAAAGAAGGACCCCAAAGAGTCCGCAAGGGGGAGACAAAAGCAGCAGCAGCGACTCTGACTAGCCACCTATGTTTTATTTTGGTGTGAATAATAATAAGTTTATTTTCCCGATTTCTAGTGTTCGATTGTTTAAGTATGAAGTGCAGCCTGAATAAACCGGTTTTACCAAATGTTGTATGTAGAGCGTATGGCACGACAAACTCACACACATGTCACAAGCTTTCTGAAGTTGAGTAAATTTCACTCTGGAGTATACTGTTCCTCATATAATATATTCATCAGCTTATGACAACAATAATAACATTAATAAGATGTGGGGGACAGTGACTGATAAGATAAGCTTACGGCTGAAGTGATGGTATCCCTATCTATACATGTATAGATATCCACTTTTGACGTCATAGATGATTTATACAATACAATACATAATATAGCCAGTGGCTCTTCCACGTCCCTACAAACTATACACATATTTTATTCAGAGTAACTACGTTTAACTCTCAAAAAGTTCTATACTAACGCATGCGTGATGTAATGCTCATAATATTGCTTTATTTTCTAAAATCCTGAATACAGCATGTATCAAGACACACACACACCACTAGAAACAGAGGACATCTAAGCGCCTAGAACAAACTTTATACGTAAGCCACACATTTCACATTAAACTGCACGGTCTTATACAGAAAAGTGGTACGTCATCAGTGATCAGCTCGGTGCGGAGGACATGGGCTGCTGCGGGGACTTCTCCTGTCTCATTGGGAGCAATTATCCTTGCTAGTCTTGGTATACACGATTTGTTTAGAGTCAGATGTGTTTGTGAATCGTGGTATGAAGCTGTATTATCTTCCCATATTGCCAAGTTACTGCCGGATACCGACCATGTCTGGGATTTCATTGGCTGTGGGTAACCCCTTGCTTAAGATGTGGAAAACACTCCTTCTCGGATACCGCCATATATGGAACACTTTTTAGAGGTTGATCCTACACTAGGCACTTATACTGTTGTGGTAATTTTATTATTCAACGACAGATCAAAACGGAATGTGTGGGATACAGGGAAATTCTCTCTGGGAAGCAGCAGCGGTGGAGAGCTGAAAGGGTGTGTTGATGGGATAGACAGTTTGTGTATGGAGGAAGAATCTGTTGTATGATTCGCTGTACGCCACATGGTCTCATGTGTACGTTCCGTATCCATTTTTGAACGATGAAGATGAGAATTGAAGAGGCTCAGGGATTGTGGGTTTTCGAGATACATTTTGGCTACATCTCGAGGAGCTGTGTGGAAGCTGGACGAGGCGAATGCTAATTGGAAGGAAGGAGGTTTAAGGAGGTATATGGGCAGAGGTGGAGTAGCAATGAAGGCGGTGTGAGCTGGAATACACAGCTTGTCGGAGATGTGTTAATTTTCTCTATTTGCTACCTGATGTGGACACATGGTCTGTGTGCTCCAATTGCATACAGTCTGAAGGATTCAACATGGGAGTCTTCGGTTACTCCTCAAAGCGAAGAAGAAAGCTGGTCTATGGATTATGAATGTAGCTATGCTTTCATTTCTAGTCTGAGTGCCAGAGTGTAACGAGAGAGAGGGCTTTTGAAGTTCTAAGCATTGCTAGAAGTTCTAGCAATGCTTGAATGATAATGCTAGATTTCAGACTTTAGTTGATTTTTACTTGTATTTTATATCTGCCATTAAATTTTAATTAATAAAAGCTATTGTAAGATACTGTATATTATGTACATACTGTATATACCCATGTGTATATACACACATGCATAGTGACAGATGGGTGGTGATCTGGCCCTCATGTGTTAGCGCCATGTGTCGCATGTATGCCATGTGGCAGGAAGTTTCCTGTATATAAGCAGGGTTTTTGTAGCTAAATATATCTGACATTTTAAATATTTATTTGCTATTTCATTGGTGGAGAAGTTGGGTATTTCTTTTCTTCTGCCTTCTTCTTCTTTCTTTTTTGTTTCCATGACAATGAATATGAAGACGGCTTTTAGCATTATTGTTATTACTATTGATGCACAGATTAAGTTGTTAGAGCGCTTTGTTAAGGGTTCATCCTCCTCTTCCCTGCCCGAGCCTCTTGCTGGGGATCTGCTTCTAGTACTCCTTCGTCTTCTTCACAGGCCACAAATCCGAGGTTCGACCCCGATCTTTTTGTGGTGATCCAGGACATGATGTATACCATTAGTTTAATCATTTCCAAGTTATTGTTCGTTACCATGGTTGGGATGAGGCCCGTACTCTCAGAGAATTCCCTACATGTTTGGAAGGCCCCGCGCTCAAGTGGTATAATGGATTGGCTACGGAGATTCAAGGCAATAGTAATCGGTTGACGGAATGCCTCAAACGTATGTTTGGCAAATTTGAGGATTCAGATGATGCTTTCCAACAACTGCATGTGATACGACAACATCCTGGTGAGTCTGTTATGCGGTTCAGTATTAGGTTCGGGGATTTAGCCCAGCGTGCATATCCTAACATGCCTGAGCCCATTAAGCTCAGTATGTTATGGCCAATTATGCGACCCGAACTTGTTCGATGCATTCAGGCTCTTCGTCCTACCACATTGGAGGAAGCTTTTGCACTAGCTCAGCGATTTGGTTGGTGCATGGTGAGGGGCCGTGGTCCCCTTGGGTTACCTGCTCCTCCTATTCAACGTGCTAATCCAATGGAGGTTGATGCTGCTACATATGTGCCGCACGACAAGCCCTTCATGGTCAACCTCGGGGCCCACCCCGTGGACCACCTCCACGAAATCGCCCTACATTTGTTCTAGTTCCGGCCTATGGTGGTCAAAATCCACAGATTCGTGACAGGAGGAATCGGAACAATGCGGGTCGACCCAATCAAGTTTATTGTTGGGCATGTTGGGCACCTGGACATACTTGCGGGTGTGCATGTGTATCCTGATTGGCGTCCACCACATCCAGGCTGGCGACCATATGTTCCGGATGGTGTGCCTGTGGCGGCCATTATGTCTGATGATGAGCTTCCAGATGACGAAGCCTCTCTTGCAGGTGGATCTGTTGCGGAAAACCAGTAATCGTACGGGCGACGGAGGGATCCCGTGCGATGGAGACTTCACCTCATGCTTTTTCCACTATGCATATCAAGGTTGCAAGTTCCACCAATCATCCAGTTTTCACATTTTTGCACGGTGAATGATCTTTCAGTCACAGTGCTTGTGGATACAGGATCCAGTATGTCTTCCATAACTACTTCTCTAGCGCATCGGTGCTCATTACCCTTAAGACGTGCAGATAAGGTCTTGCACATTTTATATGGTAATGGGCAGTCTTGTGCAGTATCACAGTACACCACTTCGACTACGCTAGTTATGGGTGACAACTAAGTTTCCCTCGGGTCTCTTAGGGTTGTCCCTTTCCCAGTCTTTGACATTATTCTGGGATGTGATTGGTTAAAGCAGTCGAAAGGTATGTGTGATTTTTCACTCTCTCCTCCCTGTATTACGCTTGGAGTCTGTGTCTTAGTCTGTTCCTTTACGTCCAGAGAAGCTTGTTGATGTTTGTATCACGCATACAGCTCCTTTGATTCCGGTCTTGGGTGGTGTTCATCTCAAAGTTCAAATGCCGGATCCGTCACTTGAGTATCGAGCACTGCATCGAACAACTTAAGCAACAGTATGCAAGTTTATTCAAATTTGATCTATCCTAAGGTGCACGTGTGAAGACTCGACACTGTATACCCATTAGCAATGCAAAGCCTTTCAAAGTCCCAGTTCGACGCAAGTCACCAAAAGAGTTATCAGCCATGCGAACAGTTGTTACTGATATGGTCGGTAAGTGTGTGTCGTCCACGGATCCATGGGCATGTGAACCTATTTGGTTCCCAAGCCTGATGGATCTCTCCGATTTTGTGTGGATTACCGACCTCTTAACGATGTTACCATCAAAGATGTCTATCCACTTCCGAACTCTGCCGATCTATTAGATCATTTGGGTCAGAGTCGATGGTTTACTAAGTTGGATTTGGCATCAGGATATTGGCAGGTTCCTATGGCTGAGGAGGATATTCCAAAAACGGCCTTCCGGACACCATTTGGTCTTTACGAGTTTTTGGTCATGCCTTTTGGATTGACTTCAGCTCCTGCCACCTTTCAACGCATGATGGATGATTTCCGATATGCCGATATCACTGCCGATTTTATCGACGATGTGCTCATTCATGGGTCTGGTTCTTGGGAGGATCACATTCGTGATGTACGGCGCGTTCTTGATCGATTTCGAGAAGTTGGCCTGAAGTTGAAACTTGAAAGTGTGTGTTTGGTTCGACCGACACCACTTACTTGGTTACCGTATATCTCGAGAGGGTTTACAGGTGGATCCAATGAAGTTGCGAGCTGTTCGAGAGTTCCCTCCCCGTACAGTACAGGAAGTCCAGCGTTTCTTGGGCACGGTGCAGTACTTGGGTCGATTCATCGATCATCTCACTGATCGAACTGCCCCTCTTCGGAGTTAGTTCGTCCACAGGTATCTTTCAGGTGGACTCGCAGGTGTCAGCAGGCATTTGACCAGTTAAAAGAGTTCCTGACAACTCCACCATTGCTTCAATACCCAGATTTTACTCGTCCGTTCATTTTACGAGTAGATGCCTCAGATGTTGGTATTGGTGGTGTATTGATGCAAACTGATGCTGTGGATTCTTCAATTCGACACCCGGTGGCTTACATTAGTCGAGTACTCACGCCGGCTGAGCGGAATTATTCCACTACTGAATGCTGTTTGGGGTTTTGAACGACTTCATGCCTACTTACATGGGAGTGAAACACTTTTTGGAGTGTGATCATGCTGCTGTCACTTCCTTATTAAAACGGAAGAATTTAGTGGGTCGTAGCCAGATGGGCATTACGTCTCCAGGTATATAACTTTAAGGTGTGCACAGGCCTGGGCAAACAATGGTGGATGCGGATGCACTTTCTCGAGCACCCCTCTCCGATTCCACTTTGCCTGCTCATGCAGTAGCTGACATTCGGTTTGATACAAGCCCCTCAGGTATTCGATGCCGACTTACCATCCTTGGAACAGTGGCAGGATGCTCAAAAACATGAACATGGACGAGGCAATTACGCGATGTGTTTGCAAATCCGTCTTCGAACCTCGGTTTCGATAATATCATGCTCAGTTTAACTTCAGGATGGTTTATTGTATTTTATTGGGACAAATCCAGAGGACAGATGGCGTTTGGCTGTACCCTTATATATGTTCCACACCTTCTTCGAGCATATCATGATTCACCTATTGTTGGAGGTCATCTTGGTCACCAACGAGTATTGGAAAGTTACTCGATCATTTTATTGGCCAACATGCGTGGTGATGTGATCAGAGCTGTCCCATTTGTTAAACTCGGAATTCCTTACGACTCGGGCCATGGGGGTGTTGGAATCCATAATGTCTCTCGCCCTTTTAAATCCACTACAATTAATAAGGACCTTTTCCACGTTCTTCTCAAGGTAACCAGTACATATTGTTGTATCCGATTATTTAACTCGATGGGTGGAGGTTGGTGCTCTTCCGGATGCAACTACCATGTCAACAGCTTTGTTTCTTTCGATAATGTGGTTTTGCAGCATTCTTGTCCAGAGCGGATGTTATCAAACAATGGCCCGCTTTCATTGCAGAGGTATTCCGAGTGTTTGTGAGAGGTTAGGGGTAAAACACTCATTTGCCTCTCCGTATCATCCACAAACTGATGGTTTGGTGGAGCGATTGAATCGGACCTTCAAGGGTATGATCTCGAAGTATGTGAACTTCAATCACATGGACTGGGATTGGTATTTGCGATGCTTGAGATTTGCTTATGTAACAGGCATTCAGAGTTCGATTGGTATCTCTCCATTCAAGCATTGTATGGATATGATCCTAAGTTGCCTAGTGAATTGGGGTTATCATCGAATTGCCACGTGCCAAGGATGCAAAGATGTGGGCTCGACATTTGGATGTTGTTTTGCCTCTTCTGCGTGCAAAGTCTGCTGAACATCTTGGTCAAGCTCAAATACGGCAGCAATCTTCTTACAATGAACGACATCAAATCCCACCAGATTTTGACTTTAGTCCTGTACGTTTTCCTAAGCTGACTGCACCTGGGCTTGCAACTAGTTTATTACATAAGTGGCTTGGTCCCTACCGAGTACTCTGAAAGGTTGGTCCTCATGTATCAAGTACAGTTGGTGGGATCTCATGAGGTTGAGATAGTTCACGTAGTTCGAATGAAAGTTTGTCGTTCGAGACTCGTTGAGTACATTTGGTCATACCTTAGATGGCCCAGCTCACACGGATCCAGGACCATCAAATCCATCACCATCTACAGAGCCACAGAGGGGAGAATAATGTAAGATACTGTATATTATGTAACATACTATATATACGCATGTGTATATACATACATGCGTAGTGACACATGGGTGGTGATCTGGCCCCATGTGTCAGCACCACGTGTGGCATGTATGCCACGTGGCAGGAAGTCTCCTGTATATAAGCAGGGTTTTTATAGCTGAATATATTTGACATTTGAATATTATCTGCTCTTTCACTATTAATTAGAATAATATTAAATTAGACATCTGTGCGTGTATACTCTACCTTAAAATAATTTTATTATTCATTTTGTATGATTCAAATCGTATTACATATGTGGCACTTAATACCGAATGGCATACATGGTGTTATCATTCATATCACTTTGGCATTTTTGAGTTTTGGTAGACACTTAGCCACGTTGTTATCGTTATATGGAGTGTATTCCTGTAGTGTGTTAACTAATTTCTTTCATTTATAAGCGGACACTAACAAATTCGAGAGAACTTTAGATTGTATATAGCAAACGCAAGACAATTTTGCACTAGCCCGTGTCACACCGTTGTGACATATGAATAGTTGAAACGTGGGTCTATGCTTCTTGACGTGTGGTCAGCTTATAATCCAAAATAGATAAGAATATATGAGTTGTGTATATCCATTTGACGTATGAGTAACTTGAAGATAGCCTTCATACTGATTTTACTTTTGTCAAGGTAAACAATCAAAATAAGTACTTCATACATGCACACACTAAGAAATTTTACAATTGTATTCAGGATTTTAGAAATTAAACAATATTATGCAAATCCATTACATCACGCATGCGTCAGTATAAAGCTTTTGAGAGTTAAAAATTCGTTACTGTGTAAAAAGTATATGTGAAAATATATATGTTCGAGGGTCCATTCCATTAACCCTTCAACTTATAAAGATTTCTTTAAGTAAAGGAAAAATCCCTTCACACAGGCCATTGAAAGTAAATTTTTATTTTATTACAAAAATTTAAGGAATTTGACACTTAAGGAATCTCCTTTCACACTGAATTTATTTCATTAACTTAAAATGGGATAAAAACTTCTTTATAAAAATTATACGTCAATGCGCAAGTGCCTGTTTGTATAATTCGTATTCTTTACAAGTTTTTTATGTATATCCATCATCATTTATCCCGTTCACACATCCTTTTATCTAAGATTTTTCCGTTAACGGAGATTTAAGAATTTGTGAGATCAGGGCTGAGGGAAATGGCAAAGGCTGGTTGGGAACACAGATACTTGGTTCATGATGGCCGGAATTGAGCATGGACTCACCACAGCAAGTCTTTCAATTTACTTCAATTTCCACATTTCTTACATTTTAACTAGAGCAATTGTCTGTAGCACAAGCTGTCATAACCAGACCTGAAACATGAACTTCTTCTTCTTCAAAACTCATTGCTCACCCAGCCCATGACAAGGGCTCGACCCTAAGCTCAGTCCGAGCTCATTTCAGCTCGGGCTTAGCCATCCTGAATGATATTTCAGCCGAGCTCTCCCAGAACCCGAACGGAGCTCGAATGGAGTTCAGTCCAAGCTCCTTTCATCTCAGGCTCTCCCAGCTCGACTGGAGCTCAATCCGAGCTCATTTCAGCTCGGGCTCAACCATATGTAAAAGACACATACATACATATGTGTGATGTGTGCATGCATATGTTCTATGCATATGCTTAAGCGGTTGTTTTTATTTTGTTGAGCGTCCGAGTTTTAACAAAGAAGGCAGAGTTTAATGTCTGTTTTACCCAATAACATTATATATGTGTGTGTGTGAGAGAGAAAGAAATTGACCTATGGGATACACACAGCTTCTTAAAGACGTGAAGAAAGAGAACTTGGGTAAAACAACATTCTATAAAAACTTATGAAAATTCCTTAATTTATAATTATGAATCGAAAGTCCTTAACACAATTTCATAATTATAAATAAAAACCCATATTATTTAAGTATTCATTTGTATAAGGATTGGTGTGAACCAGTTAAGGAAAAAAATTAAGGAATGGTGGGAATGACCATGAGATAATAGGACACGTTATCAACGACCATAAGCCACAATAATACCTGGTATCGGTTGCATTAAAAGCTTTTAAAGTTCTCTCTGTAAATTGTTATATAAAACTTTGCAGTGTGCATTTCAAAATTGCATCCACGATGGAGAACCTTCAAGAGAAGTTCCATTGTGAGACAATCCTTCCTTTGAGCATGGCAACAATTATCCCACTTCAGGACACAATATCACTATGCAGTTGGGGCATGTCCAGAAACAGCAACAGGTGTCCAAGGAGGAGGTAAGAAGGAAGGCATAATGGACAAGATCGAGAAGAAGATCAAGGACCCCAATAGAGTCTGCAAGGAGGGAAAGAAAAGCAACAGTAGTGACTCTGACTAAGTGTTACACATATATGTATGTGTAAGAATAAATAAATAAAAATTTGGTAGTCTTTTAGTATGAGTTCCATGCCCCATTACATGAACATGTATACATGCATGACAATACAACTGTGTAATAAATATGTTTCAAAATAAAAGGTTTGCTACATATTGAAATATTACTTATTAAATTTAAATAGATAACTTAACATGTGTCTGATACATTTTACAATATATTTAGTTTTAAAACTAATCACGGTGATGTAAGGTATATTTCAGAAGTTATAATGATGTAATGTATATATTCTAAGTTCGTACTTATTCATACATTTGAATTAAAGTTATAAAGTTATATTATAAGACTTTAGTGTTGCTCATACATGGTGTTAATGCTAAATGGTTACTTAATAATTATGTATTAACTCTTTAATTTTAAAACTTTAACAAAGTTAATGTAGAGATAACTAATGTATATATACATAGAGTAATCTTGATATATTCTAGAAGTTATTAAAGATATTTTGCTATAATTAATTTATAAGTTATTATTAATTATAGGTGTGGTTAATTATATAATTAGGATAAGTTATATTGTTTATAAGATAATTTAAATTAATTAATAATATATATTTCTTTTGTATATATATTTAAATTGAATACAAAAGATATCAGATTTTTATTTTTAAAATGTTTTTTTTATCCACTAGGTTGTGTCTCACAATGGTAGAATAATAATTAATATTTAATATTTAATAAATATAAAGTTTGATATTAAGCTGTCATATCAATGCATAAACATATTTTAAAAAAATATTAAAATCTTCATTTTAAATGAATATTAAATTAATTCATTAGCGTAGATACTACTTATTTATCGAGAGCGCTTGGAATATTTCTGAATAAAACTCGAATAATGTGGCATAGTTCAGAAGATGGCGTGGATGATGGACAACATGAAAGAAAGGATGCATGGTAACAACAAGGATGAACACAATGTTCACAACCCAGCCGGACATGGTACCACTCCAACTTCCTGTCAGGCTGGACATGGCCGGTACTTATGGCCAGAAGGGAGAAGAGAAGAAGGAAGGTCTCATGGACAAGATCAAGAAGAAGACCGAGAAGGACCCTAACAGAGTCCGCAAGGAGGAAGACAAGCAGCAGCAAGGCACCTTATTAAGCTGATTTATGTATTATCTTAATAAGTATGTTTTTCAACATTGTGATTTCTGGTGTTTTATTGTTTAAATGGTGAAATGCAATATAAATAATGTGTAATTATTGCATAGAAGCTTCAATGGTTTATGTATATATGGATATATGCAAATGCTTAATAGCTGTTTTTGCAAATGAGTTCCATCTACGAATCATATATATACAATTTTTACTATGAAAATTTAATTAAAATTTTATACACTTCAATGGAATATATTTTTAAAATTACTTAAAATTTATAGTTAATGTAAATTAATTTAAAACATGGGCCGCGCTAAGGACACACCCCCCCCTTACTGCGCACACACCCCCTATTAGCTGGCGATTAGGTGGCACACCCCCTATTAGCTGGCGATTAGGTGGCATGCTTACATGGAACTCAGTGGATTATTTTCTAGATTGAATCGAGTTTCACAAATATATTGCTAGAAAATAATTTTTATCTAAGCCTTGGGCATGTCCTTCTGTTATGACCTGAACGCCACATTCTCCACACCGTCTTACTGCTGCAGTTTGATTCTCCTCAACCCTTTCAAATGCAGAAGGGTCTCTTCTAGTGTGTTTGTGCAGCTGTTGGACGACCACGAGTTTGAGCCAAATGTGGATTCTGCAATGGTGTTGAAGCATGGGATTTGAAAGCATGATGATTTCATTCTGCAAAATCCTTTGTTGATGTGGAGGCAGGTGATCATGACGATTCTCAACTTGCCGTATAGCCTCTTCAAATGTAATGGGCATTTGCTGAGCCATTGGTAAATATTTGTCAAGCCACCAGTGTTCATGAAACAAACTCATTGTAAGCTGACCTGTAGCTGATGAAATGATCCCACGTATGACATGAGAACAAGGCAATCCCATGGTGTTTTGAAACACCCTTGAACATGGAGTTGCCTCCAGCAAATGCCGAGCTTTTACCACTTCAGTCTCAACTTTCTTGAGAGCGAAGTGAGAGATTTTGCGCTGCACTTGTGCCCAAAGAATGCCCTGATGAGAAACCATAGTGTTTGTTTTCTCATATGCAATTTGTCGACGAATGGAGCGCTCCTGATGATCAACTGAGAGGCTCAATTTTTTGTAAACATCTTTCAGATCTCCTGATGAAACACAAATCCAAGACTTGATGACAGAATGTTTCCCTTCTGCACGAGATGTTATCAAGTTTCCAAGATGCATCACCTCTTTCGTCCAGGCAAAAGCAAAACATTTTTGTGTGGAATCCACGTTCCACCAATATACTGAGCAACATGTCCTGAGTAATGCTCACAGAGTTGTTGCCAGTGTTTGCATCAAACAACCCAGCATCTTCTGATGAAACAACCTTATTCCACTCACGCATGAATTCTCCCATTCCTCCGCTGTTTGAAAATCCTTACGTAACTGGGTAAGAATATTCTTGTTAATATGCCATGAACATAAAAGATTTGTGGCATGCGGCATTTGTATATGAACTGCATTCATCAGTGCAGATCTCTATCTGTGACAATGACCTGTGGTAATCTCCCATCATCAAAAATTCTCTTGACTTGCATCTTGCCACAAGTAATCATCCTCCTTCTCAGCTTGCATGAAACAAAACAGGCTGAGAAGCTCATATTTGTAGATGACATCCCAACAACATGCAGCAGTGGCATCTTGAACCTGTTTGTCTTGTAGGTCGAATCCATGAGCATGACATGTGGGAATTCTCTTGCTAAGGTCACTGCAGAAGGTGGAGCAAAAAACAAATGTGTGATCCTTCCATGTTCATCACGTTGATATTCATGCAGTACATTGTTTGCTTGCAGCTCATCCAAGAGAAACTCTATAGATGTCCTTCCATTCAGCTCAACATTCCTCAGACGATTTTTCTCATTGTAAATGTCTTTTGGGACAAAGTTACAACCTTGATTTTGTTGCCTCAAGGTGCTGAGAACGACTTTGGGTGTTGCACGGCATCAGACATGTTCTTGATGATTTGTTTATCACTCTCAGAAAGCTTGCGAGCAGCCGGGTATCCTGACAAATCCACAGCCATCTCATGATTATGCTGATCATCATTTATCTCAATGTTCCACTCTTCCTGAGCATTACGTTGGATTGTCACAAGCCATGAACACCCAGAGCATCTAGTGCTTGTCTTTCTTTTTCGGTTTCAGCAGTGAGGAATTCTCTGTGGTTCTTGTAATCCCCTGAATGGCACACCCAAGCCATATTTTTCTCAAGATCCCCTGCTTGCTCTTCTTTGAGCGTAGCCTTGAAACTGTGAAACCTTGTGAGATCGCATATCTTTGAACATGTGATTCAGCATCAGACAATGAAGCATGAGTGTGATCCATCAAAAAACTCCCGTAGCTAGAACTAGAAATTCAGGAGATTGAGGCGCTGTAAACTCCACCCCACTTGCCGCTTCTCAGCTGTGTAACCGACTCCATTTATTATCTTACGAATAAACAATATCTAATCAGCATTCCATGTAAGCATGCCACTAAGCTCCAGCTAATAGGGGGGTGTGTGCGCAGTAACCAGGGGGTGTGTCCCTAGCGCGGCCCTAAAACATATATTGAAATATAATATAGTTATTTAAATAATTATAGTATGTCTTTTTTAAATTTTTTTAATTTATTTTTAAATTTTTATTTATAATAATTAAAAATCTTAAATATTAATATTAATTAAAATTATTTTATGGTTTGATTCATTTAATAAAATGTTGCAGTGTGTTGAAATTTGACAAGGGTACGTATATAAGTAAATACAAATATAAAGTTAAACTATAAATTTAAAACTTTAAAGATAATACATATGTAAATAGATACTTACCTAGTTTTCTTTAAATATAATAATTATATTCCTTTAAATAAAATATAAACCATTTTAAGTGAGAAATTTCTCAAGTTGAATTTTGATATGCTTTTCTTGATTCTCTTAATAAGGTTTATAAAAAATTATTTACATATTCTAACGTGTTATGGTGATTTAAAATATAATATTATATTAAATATAAAAAAAAAAGAAAAAGATAATAAGGAAACACAAATACATTCAAATTCAAACTGCAATTTAAATTTAAGTGGAATTAAAATGAAATTATAAGTTATTAATTAATTTATTTTTAATTTTAAAAAGATTAATTTACTTTTAAATTTGTTATATGTAAATTTTTATTAAATGCTTTTGAATAGCTGAGTATCAAATTATTTTATATTTAAAATTATGATAACTCTTAAATCATAATTAAAGAGTGTGGTGATTTTTATTAAATATAAATAAATAATATTGAAATATATTTGGTATATTGAGGTTTTGATATTATAAATTACATTTTTGTTCTTTAACACATTATATTTTCAAAAATATTAATTAATCTTGACCATTCTATATGGTCCTACAGGACAATTAATAAAAAGAGGCTGTATGCATATTGTAATGTTTGAGGAAAAAAATATATACAGTAAATACTTTTAAAAACTCTAATCTATAAAATACTCTTAAACAAAGCATAAATCGTTACACAAGTTAACCAATATAAAATATTATTATTATAGTTAAATTTTATATAATCATCATATCTTTTGACTAGTGTAACCTATATCTGCAGTCCGGTGTAACCTATATCTGCAGTCCGTTGAGATTATGAAACATCATTATAAATTTAAATTTAAAAGTAACCTAATTAAATTTAATTTATCAAATCCTTTACAACCAATTTAAGATTATATACTACATTGTCAGCTTTTAAAATTTTCCCCTCTGAACTTGAAAATACATGTTCAATTATATATTTAGATATGTACGTGGATTTTGCCGACATATGTATAAAAAATTTATATGATTAAAATGTGTTGGTATAGACGACAACTATGTGCAACCACCGTGTGAGAATTGAAAATAAAAACTATAAAATTAATTTGAAGTCATTTTCAAGTATCTGATGTGGTCGATCGGTAGGATATATTCTTATCTACTGGCCACGCTGGTTATAAGCATACAGAGGTCACGCAAGAATTCACCCACGTGTCAGCTATTCATATGTCAAAATGGTATATATAACGGGACGCACCTAAGTTAAAGCATTCTGTCTTGTGTTTGTGTTTGGTATACAATCTAAAGTTCTCAATATAGTTTGTGTTTTGATTTCAGAATGGCGTCGATGATGGACAACACAAAGAGAAGATGCATGGTGACAACAAGAACGAACACAATGTTCACGACCCAACGTCCGGAGTTGGTACCGCTCCAACTTCCGGTCAGGCCGGACATGGTCAGGTTACTCATGGTCAGACAACTGACATGGCCAGGGGACTTATGGCCAGACCACTGGTGTCCAGGGAGGAGAGAAGAAGGAAGGTCTGATGGACAAGATCAAGAAGAAGACGAAGAAGGACCCCAACAGAGTCCGCAAGGAGGGAGACAAAAGCAGCAGCAGCGACTCTGACTAGCCGCCTTACGCTGCTTTATGTATCTCTGGTGTGAATATTAATAAACGCATTTTCCCAATTTCTAGTGTTTAATTATTTAATTAATAAAATACAATATTAAAATTTTGTGTCAAACTCATATTTTGTGTCATAAAGAAAGCGTGTAGGAACATGTATATTCAGGTTATATATATACTTGTCTGGGTCAATAATCTTACGGCTGAAGTGATATGAATGGTGTCTCTGTTCGTATAGATATGCATACATGTATAAATATCTACTTTTGACGTCATAGATAATATATACAATACAATACATAATATAACCAAGTGGAAGGTTGTTTATTTATTACTAAAAATAATAATAACTACTTTATAAGTTTATACTCATTGGCGCCTTAAAATCATTATATTTATTAAATATTAATGTTAATTAAATTGTTATTCTATCACGATGAATTAAGTTAGTTTTTAAATCTTATATAAATTTAAATATATCAGTGAAGGTTAATTTATTGGTTAAAATCAAAGACATTAAAGGTTAAACTACTTATTCAATTTTGTGAGTTATAAATTTGTAAGAAACTTGATTGAATTTATAATTTGTAATTTTGTAAGGTAGCAAGGTAGCAAGGTAGCAAGGTAGCACCAATTTTTTTTTTTTAAACATGGTTATCACTCAATCATATCATTCATGTATACATGTCATTGTGGGCATGGAACCATTAAACAAAGCAATATACATAAGAGGTGTATATAAGGTATCTGACTTACGAGAAGATGCCATGTGGGAGAGCTATTTATATATATATATATTATATATTATCATATATGATGTCAAAAGTAGCCAAATACACATATATATGGCCACCGACAGAAGATATCATTCATATCACTTCAGAGTCCTTTAATAATTGGTATACACCGTTAAATATCGTCATGCCAGGTTCTATTCAGGAATATTCCAAGCGTGTGCGTTAATTTGTTATTTAAACATTTCATTAGAGCTGCAATACATGTATGGATATAGGGTGTGGAGGCAAGGTTTATATTTTACGTAGAATTGAATTAAATACACACGTTGAAGGAGTTAATCATCAGGCCCAGAAGTTCACACATTGTCAACGTACATGGTAAGTTTTAACGGCTTGGTGAGACATGGAAGTGATGGTTGTGTGCGTCCATGCTTTGCCTTTGGCGTATTATCTAAAATTCTATACATATAAATTATATATATATATATATATATATATGTGTGTGTGTGTGTGTGTGTGTGTGTGTGTGTGTGTGTAGTCTTTCGTACGCAGCAAACTTAATTGTATATTATTTATATATATCAAGAATAAATATGTAAAAAAACTCCATCTACTTATTTATGTATAACATGTGCACCAAGCCAGAGTCGCTGCTGCTTTTGTCTCCCTCCTAGCCGACTCCGTTGGGGTCCTTCTGTGTCTTCTTCTTGATCTTGTCCATCAGACCTTCCTTCTTTTCTCCTCCCGGGACACCAGTGGTGGCCTGTTCAGAAGTTGGGTTACCACTCTGGACATGCAACGACTGCGGAGTGGTATTGTGTACTGAAATGGGGTTGTTGTTGCCATGCTCAGAAGAAGGATTGTGAACATTGTGTTCATTATTGTCACCATCAAATTTCTCCTTGAGGTTCTCCATTACGGATGGCATTAAGGATGTCACATTAGAGGGTTTTTTCATTTATAAAAAATGTATACATAAAAGACCTTTAGGTAATATATATTGTTTTTACATTTTTTTTATTTATATACAAGTTTCTATATATTTATTATAATTTATTATTATAATAATTTTTATTTAAATATAAGAAATGTATACATGCACGTTGTAACTAAAGGGCATGATACGTGAAAATGGGAATATAAAATAAATTACTAATTAATACTTAAGTTTTAATTATTAATTAATCATTTAATTAATATGTAATTAAGCCTTAAATATTAATTAATTAATTAATTAATCCTTCAATAACCTTACTTAGTAAGGAATATTCCTAAAATATCTTAGAATATTCATATTATTCTAAAAATAGTTTACAATAATTAAGAAATACTATCAAACATAATTACAAATGAAATCATTTTCTTATCAACATGTTAATTTTTTATAAATACTTTCTTCCTATCATAAGAGAAATCTTCATTTTGTCTAAATCATCACTCTCCGGATTAATCAAATCATTTTGGTCAATATCTTGATGTTGTTGCCACCACCTAACACTCTCACGAATGCAATTGGGAGTTGCCATCCTTGTTAATACATAAGATGTGATAAAGAAGGTCTGCATAAAGGCTCATCTAAAAACTGACGTTCCTTAAGAATAATATTATAAAGCGCCCGGTTGCTATCCTTCATTTTATAAAATTCAAAATCACGAGAAAGAAAAGCTTCAGGAAATGTATGATACGGTGGATACTGCTCACAAAAATTTTCGAGATTCTTCTTTCTGAGGCACGTATCCAAGTAGTTCACTAGCTCATCCATGATATGTATCAGAATATGGATCGAAAGTGATTGGATGAATACAAGCAATGTTTTGGTTGAGCATAGCCTTCTGAGGAGAGTCGTCTACTACTAACATCTGTGCATTCTTCATTATCCTTAAGCGACTGATCTCCCCATGAGTCCCAATTATTCTTTCATTCTTGAAGAAGTATGGCTTGCTTTCCTTTTTATATTGTGAAATTCGAGAGGTTTATAACACATTCGCTGGTCAAAAATCCAATCTTTACGAATCACCTCTTCTGCAACACTACAATGTTTCTTAAGCAAATTCAACAGCGGTGTTAAGTTGAATCTGCATGCATGACCAAATCCCCACAAGCGCACCCATCTCCTTAAGCTTTTGAAAGAGACGATCCAACCCTGGACGAAAAATAATATCATATCGAAATTTACCATGACAAGGAATGAAATCTCCTTGTTTGATTTTTTTTTCCTATCCTCGGGCCTTTGTCGATGAAGCAGAACACCATTGACATCCAACAACACAATATGGCCATGAGTAACATGGATAGCGTTGCCTCTTGAATACTTTGCAAATCACTTGTTTGCTCCCTTTCACATTTATCCGTTGACACTATCTCGTTGCCTATCCCTTCATCATTTAATTGTACATCATCCTTACAAGATTCAGATATTGCATGCGCTGAAGAAATTGATTTCGGAACTGAAGCCAATAAAATGATGATGATGAAAAAACTGAAGTCCCCCATGGTAACGATGTTTTGAGCTGCATTATTATCCATTTCCTGCATGAACTCTGTCATTCTGACATGTGGCACAAAAATTGTCCAAACCCCTCTCTTACCTCATGGCAATGCTGAAAATCCATGTTCTCAATGTTTCATTACATCTGCAAAATGATAATTAGCTGACCTTAAAATTATCAAGGTATATTATTTACCTTGTTAATGTGTGACCCATGTTTGAACTAAAAGCTTCATTAATCCTTGAGAATTTATTTTCTGTACAAATATAAACGAAATATACAAAAATGCCTTATGTTACACTCATTTACAACTATTCGTCACTCTAAGAACCATTAACAATTCTTCTTCGCTATTACCTTCTGAGTGAGGCGAAGAAGGTCTAAGCCGCTTGTGAGATGGTTCAAGATCTTCTGTATCTTCTATTGATGTTTCCATGGGTAATGGAGTGTGTGAATGTTCTGTACTCCTCGAGATAACTTCCGGTCTAATATCTGATTGAAGTTCGTCCTCAGACTCCGACATTGAACCAGATTCGTCTTCAGAGCTATCGCACTTATGGAGGGAACTTTCTCAAATACTCCTTTATGGTTTCGTTGGGGTAGTCAGTTGAGAACCTCTATCCACTTGTTCAGGTCCTCAACCATGGTCTTATCCTTTTCAACGGCAAACACACATGTATCCCGAAGGTAACACTCCTTCAAGACGGACCCCCTAGTGCAGTAGTCAAAAACCCACGCATCACTGTGAGGACCCCTGATCAAGTTGACGATGCTCCGTGCCGCTTGACTTGTAATGTTTGGATAACGTACATTGCCGAATACGTCACTCTCAGCTATCGGTGTATCGGATGGAGGTTCAGGGCCGTTGGAGTGCAAACAGATGCCTGCCAGTCATTTGGAAGTTTGAAACTGTTTGGCGCATTCCTAACAACCAAGTGAACAACCGAATCAATGCACTTCGGATCAGCATCATTCATATAAAATCCTGTCCAACGATGTTTATTCCTCTTGGCAAAGGCGAAGGCAAAGGTATCGGTGACATGAGCAAGAATCAAGAAATAAATACCTGAAAACGTAGATATCAGTCAAGAGTGCAAGTATGAATTCAATAATAAATACCTTCTTTGTACATGCTTGCACGCTAAGTTTCTCCACCAAATCCTCTAGTGTCCTGTCTGTCGAAGGATTTTTTGACACCCGCCGATCCATCACGAACAATTGAAACGGTTTCCTACAAGCAGTGATGGTACCCCATAAAGTCTCCGAATCCAACAACAAACATCTGTAGGGCTTGTCGTGATTCGTAGCATCCTCCTTTATAAGGTTCAACTCGGTTCTCCGCTGCTGAAGGACTGCCATAAGAGAAGGCGTCATCGCAATGTTCTCCTTTTGGCGTTGGCGTGCAATAGATTCTTGCCCAGATCTTCCGATTGATTCACCCATTCGACAAGCATATCATCGTTTGTCACATGCAAATATTTGCTGACCTCTTCGTATGTTGAAGCCGAGGTCCAACCCAGTTTGTGGCAGTGTATTCCCAACCACTCCTTGAAGTGCCTGACCGTCTTCAACTCCATTGCCTTGAGATGAAAAGGAGAGGTGGGGCTGCTGTTGTTAATCTGTAATTTGCCATCAATCACCAAATCAGCCAAGACTTCCATCTCCTCCATCGTTGTTCCATTTAAAGGCTTCAACCATGTGAGCTTGAAATCGTTGTCTACATCCTTTATAGATTGAACAGACTTAGCCTTCGGCGTCTTACTGGGTTTCTTTGCAGACTTCTCTGAGGGCTCCTCTTCACTTGTCTGCTTCTTCTTCAGTGTTCCTTTTGCAAAGGATTCCATAATCCCCAACCATTTGGCAAAGATCCTATCCTCGGGACAAGAAATCAACATCATCAAAAAGGATGTTTCCTTCCCGCCCACCTGGGCAAAATCAACTGCTACAATTTCTTCAACTCTCTAAAAAAAGACAGATTAATATACCGGCGAGATAAATCCCGCCCAAACAATTTGCTTACCCGGTAGTCCGCAGATTGTGTATTCCCTGCGGTAGCTCTTTGTGGTCGCTGAAGAGATTCCCACACGGCTCGCGTGTGTTTGAACTTCTCCCATATTTTGCTGTTGTAGTGGTTGGTGTCTGCAGCGTCCCATTCCGCCGATAACTTATGGTACTGCTCGATTGTGAGATTCGGCTTCGCTAAAAACGCCGATCTTTTCGTCAGCTTCTCACGGGTATGCTCGGAAAGTTTTGTTGCCATCGTTCCTTTGTTGTGTTCGTCGAGAAGTCGTTGGGCTGCCGTTATTGTTGCTGGCCACTAATGATGTAGTACTTGACTGATTTTCTATTCTCCGTCTGAACCTTCCTCATTTGTTCCGGTGTTGTGATCCACACTTTGTCAGCGCCTTTGTTTCTCTCGTAGTATGCACACAAAACAGCATTATGTGGAACGGTGTAAGAATTGTCGTCCTTCATCTTCTCCATGAGCTCAGCTACACGTTCCTGTTGAGTGGCCTGTAATTGAAGTTTGGGTTGACGCTGCAATACTTAACCCTACACTCGTAAATCCTATCATCCAACATCATTTCCTTGTGGCTTATTGCAGCATGGGATGCCACAGGTGCAGCTGACAAAACGACGATTTTCTTTACGATCCGAATCAACATGTGTGATCCCCGATTGATGCTGTTCTAATGTTCTCGGCACACTCTTCCAGCTCCCGAAATTTTCTAAGCAAATTGAACGTGATCTGTAAAGAACCTGAGACCAAGCCACCCTCTCAATCTCCTTTATGATGTCGCTGTGTTCTTCTTCAATGTGAAGAGGGACGATTGCTCCACTTGTGGATTTTCTGTATTGTGAAGCAATATCTCCTGAGAATACACCTACTCGATGAGTCTGAAGATCTTCGAAGTAGACATCCAGTTGGATCCCCTCCATAGATGGGCTTTCGTTGAGTTGAAGAAGAACTCCACGGTCAACATCATTAGTGAACACGTGAACGTCATTATCCACAAGTCGACAAAACCACCCGAAATTAATGTTGTAACTGGCGACCTCTGGATCCGAGAACGTGACATTGGATGGAACAAGGCATATGTGTCGAGCATTTCAATCTGGGTTCACAGCATGCTTTCGGATGCTTGACTAGCACACCCACTTTCCATTGTTTTGCTTGTCCATGCGATGTGACAGAGGTTAGTTTGACAGCAACCATGGTTGTTCCAATGCGCTTCCCGTTTAGTTTGAAATATGGCCAAGTTGATTCCAGAATCCCCCTGCCCATCTCTTCTCCTGCTCTCGTCTTTAATGTCACCTCAATTCCACATCTGAATACAAAAATGATTAGTTCAAGCACATATCCGAGTATAACAGATTTTATTTTAATTCTTACCCAGAATTTGACGACGACTCCATACTAATGACTCGATCTCCTTGTTTAATTAAATCGTCCTTCTGCAAAATAATACACTATGAATACAAATCATATAAAAACGCACACACACTTGTATAAACCCGAATATACAAAAATAATACACAGAGAGAAGGACGGAATTAACTGTCCAAAGCTCACATTTGTGCTAGTGCAAAAGAAAGATAACATTTCGTTTTAGAACCACCACAAATGTGAGCTCTGGACAGTTTTACATAGATTCCTAGCTTTTACTCGAAATATTATGATAAGATGATAAAAGTAAATAAAATGAGATATGCAACTTATATATACTAATACACATATATATTCACATGGAAGGTGCGGCGGGATTAATCTCGCCACCCCTTCAATGCCTCCTGAAAGAGTGGGCGGGATTAATCTCGCCACCTTTCTGGAGGCCTTGAACGGGAGTGCGGAATTAATCTTGCCACCCTTCTCGGTCTCAGAGAGAACTTGGCAGGATTTATTTGGCACACCCCTTCAGGACTCCAGAAAGGAGGCGGGATTAATCTCGCCCACCATGTAAGGGATGGTAAATGAATCTCGCCACCCTTCCAGTCCCCTCCATTGGTATGTTGTAAACCTTCTACGTCTCAGACAGAAACGTTTGGGATTGGTCCGACTCACCAATGGAGGAAAAAGGAAGGGTGGCGGGATTCATCCTCCAACAGCATTGAAGGCTCGGCGGGATTAATCCGCTGGCCAATGCCCTGGCGGAATCGGGCGGATTAATCTCCGCCTAGGCCCTTCAGGCAGGCCTTTGGAGCGGGATTAATCCTGTTGCCCAGGCCCTTCACTTGGGCCCTAGGCGGCGGGATTAATCCCGCCGAACGCCAATGCCATGTGCGGAATCGGGCGGGATTAATCCCGCCGCCTAGGCCCTTTAGGTAGGCCTTTGGCGGCGGGATAAATCCGCCTGATTCCGCGCAGGGCATGCTGCGGCGGGATTAATCCGCCGAACGCTAATGCCCTGCACGGAATCGGGTGGGATTAATCCCGCCGCCTAGGCCCTTCATGCAAGCCTTGGTGGCGGATTAATCCCGCCGCCTAGGCCTTCAGACATGCCAATGGTGTGCGGAATAAATCCCGCCGAATTTCGTGCAGGGCATCCGTAGGCGACGGGATTAATCCCGCCGTTATTCGGTTAGCCTCATGGGCGGCGGATTAATCCTGCCGCTCATGAGGCTAATCGAATAGCCTGCTGAAGGGCGGCGGGATTAATCTCGCCGCCGATGGGCTAACCATATAGCGGCGGGATTAATCCCGCCGCTACACATGTCTCACCATATAGCGGCGAGATTAATCCCACTGCTACACACACACACACACACACACAGACACATAATATATATATATATTATATATATATATATGTATATGTATATGTGTGTGTAGGAGAGTGCGTGTGTGTGCCAGAGATACACAATCAGATAAAATTATACTGATACACACACACACATATGTATATGTATATGTATATTTATGTATAGTATATGTATATACAAGAGTGTGCGTGTGTGTGCGAGAGATAGATAAATAAATAAAATTATACAGATACTGGTACACATAATATATGTATGTATATGTACATAGGTATATATATATGTGTGTATATGTATATCGTGTTGTATGCGTGTGTGAAACAAATAAATCATACAGATAAACAAACACACACACACACATATAATATACAGGAGTGTGCGTGTGTGTGCGAGAGATACAATTAACAAATCAATAAAATTATACAGATACACACACACACACACATATATGTGTGTTGTGTGTGTGTGTTATATATTATATATAATATATATATATATATTATATATATATAAGAGTGTGCATGTGTGTGCGAGAAATAGATAAATAAATAGATTATACACAGATACTGGTAACATAATATGTATGTATATTATATGTATATAGGTATATATATATATATGTGTGTGTGGTGTGTGTATGTATATCGTGAGTATGCGTGTGTGAGCGAAACAAATAAATCATACAGATAAACAAGTGAGTGTGTGTACGTGTGCAAGAGATAAAATTAATAAATTAATAAAATTATACAGATACACAAACACAAACACACACAGATATATATATATATATATATGTGTGTGTGTGGTGTGTGTGTGTGTATGTATACGAGTGTGCGTGTTGCGAGAGATAGAGATCTAAATTATATTATTAAGATACACACATATAAATATATATGTGAATAAAAATAAATAAATAAATTCAGGAGTGTGCGTGTGAGAGAGAAGAGAGATCTCACCTGTGTGTGAGAGAGAGAAGGAGATTTCACAGCCGCCGCTCCGCCGCTTTGCTTCTGAAACCCTAGGAATATACCTAAATCCTAAAAGAAATAGAATATATATTAACCCTAATCGAATATTCCTTCTAAGAATATACTTAAACCCTAAAAAGAATAATTATAGATTCGCCCTAACGATATTCTTTTATTATATTATCAGCGTGTGCGTGTGCGTGGGTGTATCACATACACCCCAAGAATAAAAATCATGCAGGGTTTAACATGTGTGTGTCCATGAGAGTGTTAAAGTTTCACGTGCAGCGATACATATATACACACATAGTATTATACACATAGACATACATACATATTAGTACATATTAATATTAAAGAGATAGAGTACATGATCATGCATGGTGGTGTGAAGAGTGATAATACATATTATGGATCATGCATGGTGTGTATGTTTGAGAGAAGAAGTACATATTAATATGGATCATGCATGGTGTGTATGTATGAGAGAAGAGAAAGAGTGTTAACAAATTAAATTCATACACATTGCATATATTAGTACACACAATACATACACACGTGTATACACACAGACATACATACATATTACAGTGTAAATTCAATGTGTTACATAGGGTTTAGGGTTTAGGGTTAGGATGGATCATGCATGGTGTTATGTATGAGAGAATGAGTGTTATACACAGTATACATTATACATATTACATAATATTGTAACATCAATACATATTATGGATCATGTATGGTGTGTATGTACGAGAGAAGAGACAGGCTACATATTATGGATCATGATCATGCAGGTGTGTATGTATGAGAGCAACACCTTCAACCTTTACATAATGCTTTCATGAACACGTCTGCACTTGAGGCTACTTGGGAATATGAGAGGCATTGTTAGCAGCCTGCACAAAAAACAGATGGCCCTGTTGAGAGTTCAGGTTCAGTGGAGGGATCTAGCTCAAATAGTGTACATGTGTCTCAACATCAAATAAGCTTCCTCGTCATTTGCTTTTACAGATGGATAATTGTGCAGGCGAGAACAAAAATAGGTAAATCATTTTACTTAAGGGTTTCTCAACTCATACTTTTATTTTCTAGATATGTGCTAGCATACTTGTCAATGCTTGTTGCCAAAGTGTGTTTGAAACAATCACGCTCAGTTTTCTTATGGTTGGTCACACTCATGAAGATATTGATGCGTTCTTCAGCAAGGTCTTTAACTCTACAAAAGGACAAGTGCACTTACCTTACCGCATATGATGAATCTTTTTGAAAACTGCATCTCCAAAAAAAGTTGTGCTTTACTTGTGACTGAGGTGCCAGACTTCAAAAAATTTCTCAAGGAGTATATAAAAGAGGGGAGTGATTCTTTAGTTGGTCACCTTGTGCCGCTACAATTCTTTTTCTCTATACGAGATGGTATACCTATTATGCAGTATAAGTTACGGCATCAGAGCATGAGTGGTTACCAAAAGAGGGGTTAATGCTCTTCAAAAGTGGAGAGAATGGAAAGCCACTTCTCCAGAAGACAACCAGACCTATTTCCATTGAGTGCCCAGCTCAAGGAAAAGAGGTTATTAATTGATGACATCAAAAAATATGTGGCATGGGTTCAAAAATCGATGCCAAAGAATTCTGATAAGGCAACTGGTTACTCAGAACTATATAAGCATGTGGTCAACTATTGGGAGACTGTTGTTCGAGAGTTGGAAGGGCCTATTGTCACAAGTACAGAATTGCAACACCCTTTTTGGCCTAAAACAAGGTGGCGAGAGGAGATTGAAATGACATCACTGAGCACAGACGACGTAGAAGCTAGTAGTGATGTGGAAGTGCAAACCCCACACTTTGTTGGACAAAGGAACCAAAAACCTAAAGCATACTTTGATTGCTGCCAGGATCTTTAAAAACTAATGATGGTTCTCATTACTCCAGATGCATTATATAATCAACCTATTTGGATGGGTCAAATTATCGGCACATTTGAAGTAATCACAAAAAATAGTATTGTTAAGGTTGCATGGTTCAAACCACAAAAAAGGGACACGAGAAGGAGAGCGAAAGATATAATGGATGCCTAGAGAAAACATGGTCTCCCAATTAAAAAGACCCAGCATGTTTTATAAATGTTAAATCCATTCGTATAGGTGGATGTCAAGAAGCGTTGATAAAGTCACAATTAACAAAACTACAAGGGAATGTATGTTTTCTGAAGCTTAAAGCAATTACAAAATTATAATCATAATTATTATAAACTCTTTAATAATAGTACCAAATTGTTTATTTAACTATATAAATTTAAAAAACGATATGGAAGATTGACTATATATTATAGGATTTTGTATATTATATATATATTATTACTACTACAAATTTTAATTAATAATGTTATATTTAAATATTAATATTTTAATAACAACATCAATATTTATATAATGTACCTTTTATGCTCTTCCTTAATTGTTATATTAGGCAATATATTATATAATTTAATACTTTCTACTTTTATAATGTTATTAATTTTTGTTCAATGAATGTTATAATTTATTAAAGGGTCGAATACAAAATAGAATATTTTAAAGAATATTCTGTTTTCAAACATATATTCTAAAGAATATTCCTTTAATATTAGAAAATGTTAATTAAATAGCTAAAATTGTTAATTATTAGGAAATGGGACTATAGCCATGCCCATTTTAGTTATAACTTGCATATATATCAAAACTTTCAGGGTTACTGCATATTGTTTGTACACATTTTTTTATTTATATACAAGTTTTATATATTTTTTTTCTTTTAATTTTTAATATTTATTAATTTTTTATTTTTATATTGATTTTCACTTAAAATGTAAGAAATGCATACATAAAAGACCTTCATGTTAATGCATATAATTTTTATACATTTTTTATTTATATACAAATTTTATATATGTTTATTTCTTGGAATTTATGATTTCATTATTTAATATTTTATTATAATTTAAAATGCACCACCTGCCATGTCACCAGCTTCCACATCATATGCCATGTTACTAAAACTGACATGGCAAGCGGTGACGTGGAAGGGCTGCATAAACACCAGCTTCATTAGGACCTGATTCGTTTTTCTCTATGCGGAATTCTGCCTTCCTGATGCCTAGCGACGCCAGCTAAAACTAGAACATACATACCATAGAGAACCTGCCACTTATTTTGTTTGCTTATATCATCATTACTGCACGCACACGCATACACACACATCAATAAGGCCAGTAATGTACGTTGTTATGGTATTCCCCATATTGAGATCTATTGCTTCTTTAATGATATTGGTCATGTATACATGTTTGACAGTACGAGAATTCTCTCTAACATGCACGGACTCACGGAGCTTAATATGTGGTTATGTGAAAGCTTAGTAATGAAGTTTAGAGGTTTAACACCGTAATTATATTGTGGGACTCTTATTAACAACATATAAAACTAAACATACATAGTCTTGTGTTTGTATTTTGATTTAAACAAAAGTAACTTAATCATTGGTTCACGGCTAAGTGCTCTTCAGCAACAAGGTGGGCGTTGCAGAGGGACAGCCAGAGGTCTTGGGAGGAGGGCCGGATGTCCCGTGGAGGAGGTGTGGATGTCCCGTGCAGGAGGTGTAGAGGTCCCACAGAGGTCCCGTGAGGACAGCCAAAGGTCTGCAGGGAGACAGCCAAAGGATGGCCAAAGATCCCAAGAGAACAACCATGGGGATTATAAAAATGTGTATATCTTAAACCTTAACTTATACACAGGAGTGAATGGTACGTATTGAAATCAATTGGATAATGATTAAAATCCACTAAGCTAATAATAATATGTACACATGCAGTTCTTTACATATTTTTATTTTTAATTTTCCTTTTTTAATTTTCCTTTTTTAATTTTTGATACATGAAATGTGCATATATTTATATATTATTATATTGGATACTTCGTTGACCAGATCATTACAGGTGCTTTCAAATAAAATTAACTTTTCTTAAGTAACATTAAAACAATAAAATCAGCTATAACATTTTTACGTAATATATCTGAGATTTAATTATATTAAGTAATGTATAGATTATGTTAAATTAAAATATAACAATGTATATGTTAGGTTTTTCTTTTTGGTAAAAGTAATTACTTTTATACGATATAATTCTTTTTTGTTTAATCAGTATATTATGAATTTAATATTATAAATAATTTTAAACATAAATAATTGTTCCAAATTTAATATATACACAACAATTTACATGCATAGCGCTCATTTGAATATAATGTTTTTTCCTTTTCAAAACAGCTATAAGATTTTTCTTGTTTACTATGTTTTCTAATTTAAATCTTTGAGACTAAAATAAATGTTATAGTGTTATTCATTTAATATTAATCATGTGAGGATATGTTATATGTATATATACGTTGTTATTTTTAATGATAATAACTTACTGCTTTAAATATTATTTAAATATGGTTTATGTTCTAATAAATATTGAGAGGTCCTTATGTAAAATATAGAACATAATTAAACAAATTAATCATAATTAATATATATTTAAATGAATAACATTATGGCATCTATAAATATATGTCATTATTCAGATAAAAAATTGCCCATTAATAAGCAATTTCAGTTAATGTGTGATACATATGAAATGCAACATGCAAGTTTATTTGTCTATATACACACATGTACGTATATATATATGTGTATAATTGTGGTATTAATACATGTGTACATGGAGGATGTACGTAGATAAGTTTGTGTGTGTGTGCGTGTACGGTGAAAAATTAATAACAGTTCTTTATTGTAAGTTTAAACCACTCTGCGTCACACCTACGATTCACCTGTGTATACTTGGCAGCTGCATGCGATATGCCTTCCTCCGTTTTAAGGTCCTAGATCGCAAGGATCAATTCACTCTCGCCTTCAGGTACTTGCATTCTCTCATACTCCCTTCGGTTCTTAATTAAGTTTTAAGTTCTACATATCAAAACTATGGCATGTACACAGAAGCTCTTTGTATTGTGTAGCTTCTGGTTCTGGCTGCTGCCGCTGATAGGCATCATGGAGGTGGAAGTTCTCATCACCATGACCACGATGAATCTGAGTGTCGCCATAAGCACTTTAGTCCGTTCTGCTCAAGGAGCCGTTCAGATAGCAAAAACAGAGGCAGGTGAGATTAGAGTTCTTCCTGGTCCGAATGAAGCCGGTGTTTTAGCAGCAAATCATATTGGTTTAATCATCGTTAACATGGAGCCTAAAGCCCTTTTGCTCCCTCAATATCTCGATGCCTCCTGTGTTATGTATGTCCACAAGGTGAGCACGATACATAAGTTATTTTATGTATGTTTTTCATCTTTGCTTACAGGACAGCTGACACTTGGATGGGTTGAAGATGGGAAACTTTCCAAGCAGAACTTGACCACTGGTGATATATATGCTCTTCCAGGCGGGCTTGTGTCTATATACTCAACACTGATGAAGGCCAAAAGGCTGCGTGTTTTTGCCATGTGTGACACCCTGAGAGCCTGGAACCTGGACATTTTCAATCTTTCTTTGTTGGAGGTGGTGAAGACCCCCCTACCGTCCTCTCTGGGTTTGATAAAGATACTCTTGCTGCTGCTTTCAAGGTATGTAAAATATACGTGTGTGTAATATATTAAGCATGTTTAAGTGTTTCTTGTACAGGTTGCTCCTGAGGATATTAAGGACCTGACAAGGTCTCAGAGCAGGGTCCAATTATCTATACCAGCAGATCAGAGTTTAGAAAAAGAACAAACGATGGTGATGATGAACAGTCCCTAGGCCTTTCAATCTTCATAAGAAGACACCTGATTTTGAAAATGACAATGGTTGGACAATTGCTGTTCATGGCAAGGAGTTTAGTCCCTTGCAAGATGCTGGAGTTGGAGTGTTTGCTGTTAGCTTGAAACCAGTAAGCATCTTATAAATATTATACATATATTAGTATTAATTAAACTACATTTTTATAATACTTCTTGACAGGGAGCTATGCTTGCACCTCACTGGAATTCAAGAGCTTCTGAAGTTGCATTTGTGACTAAAGGACAGGGACACATTCAAGTTTCTTATCCAAATGGAACCAGCGCTTTGAACCGGAGGGTGGACGAGGGTGCAGTGATCTTTGTTCCTCGGTACTTTCCCATGTCTCAAATTGCTTCACGTGAAGGTCCTTTCGAGTTTGCTGGTTTCAGTACATCATCTCGTCCAAATCGCCCACAGTTTTTAGCAGGTGCATCTCTCTCTCGCCCTCTCTCTGTCTCTCACACACAAGCACACTCTCTTGGATTTCTGATGCTGTTACTGTTATTGTAAGGTTCAAGCTCAGTTCTCAAGGCAGTTGAGGGTGACATTATGTCCAAGGCATTCAACGTCCCTGAAGAGCGTTTGAAGACTATATTGAACAGTCAACCAGATGGTATAATTCTACCCAGCTTTATAGAGGAGAGAGGAAGATGCTCCAAAACCTAGATACGTAGTTATGTAAAAGCAAGTTCGTAAAGCCATAATATATATATAAAGTTTCCAGGCGCAAAGAATCTTGATATGATAACCGTAGACTCCTACACACAGGTGGCAACTGTTATCATTATATTTGTTCTCCCACTTGTCACATACAGACAAAGCAAAATTCCTTATATAAGACAAGAAGGCTTAAACTCTTCATCATACTCAACTCTCTTGTGTTGTCTCTTCTTTTTGTGAGTTTGTATAGCTCTGCAGTTAAGAATGGCCTCCTTATTCCATGGTCACAGGAAGGACGAGCACGTCAACCATCCAAGCCCCCAATATGGTTATAACAATCAAATCCTGGCTATGGTAAGCTCCACACATGTACATACACACACGTTAGATCTATTTGTTTCAAATTCATGTGTGGATTACTCGTTTTAAATGCATCTCTCTCTGTCGTACATGCAGTGTCATTGCTAACTTTTAACAATTAATGTCACTATGATGATTCAGGACACATCCACGGTGGAGGACCTGTGAATCCCGGATATGATACTGCTTCTGGATACGGTCACAATGCCGGTGGTGGATACGGGCATGGTACCATCCACAATGGACAGCCGGGCTATGGTGCCCATGGCGGAAAGAAGAAACAAGGGGTCATGGAGAAGATCAAGAGAAGACCAAGAAGAACCCTAACAAAGTTCGTAAAGATGGGAGCAGCAGCAGCAGCAGTGACTCTGACTAGAATGCCAGAGTTTGATGTCATTATGTAACCATGCAATAAAATATGTGTGTTTAGTTAAAACCCTACCAGAGTATACACGTATATAATCCTATTCGCGTTCTTTTATACACATTCATCAATCAACAATATTAATATTAACATCATTTGTCTGTATTCATATACCACTTGAGATTGAGACTGAATTTAACTAATAAAAAGCTTAAAAATGCACACACAAGTATGCAATCGTATATACATACATATGAAGTTTTATACATGTACTGCATGTTTAGAACACTGTATACAGCCAGACCCCGTCTTATACAAGAATTTATCATAGTTTGAAGTTTAATATATATATTTATATATCTGCTTATTTGACGTCTTCTTGCACTCTTTCAACATGAGACGTGAATGAAAAAGAACATAAATTTTCTAGCATTGGGTTGAACAAATTATACACAACCTACAAATAGTTCGGCTTTTACTTTTACGTGAATATAGTGGACATGCGTGTATTTTCTGCGTGTCTATGCTGTATACATTAAAATCAATAAACATAATCACAGTAAAGATGCAGAAGAAGTGAAATGATTAACCTTATATTCTTATATAGGTTCTCTGCCCACGACGACGCCGTAAATAAATTATTCTTTTTCTTTTTCTATGTAAGTGGCCATTGTTGTCTTGCATTTGTTGTTCCACTTGTCATTGTTTCATATGCAAGATCTCCTACATAAGCCAAGAACATCATACTCAACTGTCTTGTTTTGGTTCTCCTCCTTTTCGTGTTCTTTGTATAGTTGCAGATATAAAAAATGGCCTCAATGTTCTATGGTGACAGGAAGGACGAGCATGTCCACACTCCTAACCCTGGATATGGTCACAATAACACACACACACAACACACACATATATATATATATATATATATAGAGAGAGAGAGAGAGAGAGAGAGAGAGAGAGAGAGAGTTATAACGTCACTTGATCCGAATAGAGTGCTTTTTGCAGCCTTCAAAGTGATCAATTGGCTACAACGGATTAAAACATTTCTATTTTATTTTATTTTATTTTATTATCACCAGATAATAATGTCGCTAGTGAAAGTACCTAGCAATCTATTCTGATGCCTGCAGACACGCGCAAACACATATGCATTCATATACTTTGGTTTTTGACTATAGCAACAACTATGAGCATCATCCAGGTTACGGTGGTGAAGGAATTATGAACTCTGGATACGGATATGGACACGGTCAGCCTGGCTACGGTGAAGGCGCGTATACTGGCCATGGTTCCGCATATGGTCAAGGATACCAGGGAGATGCATATGGACAAGGCACCAACCCACCTCATGAACATGGCCACAATAACGGTGCCTCTGGACATGGTACTGGTCACACACACTGTGAACAGCCAGGCTACGATGGCTGTGCTTATGGTGTCCAGAAAACATGGAGGGTGCCCGTAATATAATATAAGATGTAATAAATAGGCGTGGTATAATAAAATATGTGTTTGTAGTTACATAGAAAGATAAGTTGAGTTTATATATAAAATATACCACATTCATATTATAAATACGACTAGTGTTTATATTTATTTAAGTATTAATTTAAGAAAAATTAAATATGTAAATAAATGTCCTTAGCAACATCTTAAATGTATTTGTATGCTGTACATATATATACATAAGCATAATTATATACGTACATGTGAGGACAACATTTAAGTTCCTTTATATATGTTTATTTATATTAACTTAAAAATATTGATATATATATGTACTTGGTGATGTCTTTTGGTTTGAATAATGCTTTAATAATTTTTTAATATACGATGAACAAGGTTCTTTGCAATATACTGTAGGTGACTGTTGATTTTATTGATGATGTTTTAACTCACTTGAAAGGGAAGTGGAAGGAATATATTTGTGATGCATGTAAAGTTTTGGATTGGTCACAGAAAGCTAGTTTAAAACTAAAGCAGTTTAAATGTGTTTGAATTCAAGGATCTTAGTTATCGATTTTCTGTGAAGATTTACAAGTTGATCTTGATAAACTTGTCGTAGTTCTAAAGTTTTTTTATGCAGAGTGTATAAATGATGTACAATAATTTTCTTGGCAAAATACAACATCTCACCTGTTTTGTTAATTATCTTTTGGATCATACTGCACTATTGTGGACGTAGCTGAAATTATTAACTTCATTCATTGTTTTATTTAAGGATTGCAAGTAAGCATTTATGCATGTTGTAACTAAAATGGGCATGTTTATAATCTCATTTCTTAATAATTAACAATTTTAATTATTTAATTAGCATTTTTTAATATTAAAAAAATATTCTCTATAATAATGTATGTTTAAAAAAAGTATATTATTTAGAATGTATGTTTAAAGATAGAATATTCTATAAAACATTTTATTTTTATAATTGACCCTTTAATGAATTATAGCATTTGGGACCAAAAATTGATAACATTATAAAAGTAAAAGGTATTAAATATATAATATATTATATTTAAGATTATGGCCTAATATAAAAGTTATTAAAGAGCATGAGAGGTACATTATATAAATATTTATGTTGTTATTAAAATATTAATATTTAAATATAATATTAATTTAAAATTTGTACTAGTAATAATATATATATACAAAATCCTATATAGTCAATCTTTCATATCTTTTTATAAATTTATATAGTTAAGGAAACAATTTGGTACTATTTTAAAGAGCTTATTATAATTATGAATATTAAATATTTTATATTTATAATTTTATAATTGCTTTAAGCTTCAGAAAACATAAATTCTCTTGCAATTTTGTTAATCATGACTTATTAATGTTTCGTGACATCCACCCATATCAAATGGATTAACATTTATAAAATATATTGAATCTTTTTGATTAGGAGACCATGTTCTCTCTAGGCACCTTTCACTCTTCTTCTCATGTTGCCTTTTTTGTGGTTTGAACCATGCAACTTTTACCATACTATTTTTTGTGATAACTTCAGATGTGTTGATAATTTAACCCCATCTAAATAGGTTAGCTATATAACACATATGGGGTAATGAGGACGATCATCAGTTTTTGAAGATCCTTATAATAATCAAAGTATGATTTAGGTTTTTATTTCTTTGTTCAATAAAGTATGGGGTTTTGTTAGGCACCACTACGTACAATCTAGAGACCCACAAGACCACCTCCTCCCGAGCTGTCTCTAGTCTCCACACGCTGCTCTCCAAGGAAGGCTTCCAATAATAGTGCCCTTAATTCTCTCTTAGATCTAGGTATTGTCACAACCCGATACAGGATGCAAGATACAAGATTCCGAATACATGATACAGGATGCAGGATTTCGGATACAGGATACGAGTTACGATAATGCTTGCAGGATATTCCTACAGGATATACCTATAGGATATGCCTATAGGATATGCTACATGATATGCCTAGAGGATAAGGGACACTATTCTTAGCTCATGACTAGATTAGACTCATGACTAGCTTGGAGTTGTGAGCATAAAAGCTCCGACCTAATTGTTGTACAATCTTTTATTATCAACACCAGTCATTCTACGATTATTCTTGTTCCTTATTCTTGTCTTGCTCTTGTCTTACTCTTTGCCTCCTGCTCCTGTCTTGCTCCCGGATCCTGTCTAGTTCTTGTCTTGTTCCTGGATCCTCTCGCTTTCCTGTCTGCTCCTGGATCCTATCCTGATCCTGTCCTGCTCTGGATCCGTCCTGTTCCTGTTCAGTTCCTGTCCTGCTCCGGTCCTGTTCCTGAGTCAAGCCTTCCTGTTCTCGGAATCCTACTCGCTTCCTGGTTCCTGGATTGTGGCTTGACAGTTTGATAGTAACTGCTTTCATAGCTCTTCGTTTCCTAGCTACTTTTTTTTTCCTTGATTCTTTTCCTTCGTTTTTCTCCTTTCTTTCTTTCATAAGATCATGGCTGATTTTGAGCACTTCCAACGCGAGCACCAAATGTTGCTCCATGAGTGGCCACTTTGCGCCAAGTGGTCACCGATCTGCAAGGCTCCACCCATGCGGCACATGCAGCTGCTGATGCATCCTCCAAGGCTGCTGCGCAGGCTCTCTCTCAGGCATCGGTGGTTCCTTCTTCATCGAACTTTTCTCCGGAGCCGAAGATCAGCATGCAGAGAAGTTCAGTGGCAACCGTGCCGATTTCCAAGGTTTCCTGAATCAGATCCGGCTCTTGATCCGCATGCAACCACGCCGCTACTCGACGGATGCACAAAAGGTTGGCCTTTTGGCATCCTTACTAAGTGGATCTCCACGAGCTTGGGTTGCTCCTTTGGAGCGTGACGACCCATTGATGGAAGACTTTGAAGGTTTGTGGCTGCCTTCGAAGCCTGCTTTGGAGATCCTGATAAGTACCTTCTGCATGCACAAAGTTACGGAGGCTCACACAAGGATCCAACCAGCTTCCGTTTATGCATCCGAATTCCAGCAATTGTGCACGAACATTCCATGGGACGAGACTGCATTGATCGAACATTTCCGTTTTGGGCTGAGGGATGACGTGAAGGACCTTCTCCTTACGTTACCGGATGCTCAAACGTTAGCGGAGATCATGCAACAGGCCGTTCGCTGCGACAACCGTTTGTTCGAGCGCCGTCAGGAAAATTCCGTCAGCAGTTCCTGCCAGCCAATCCTGTAGCACATGTTCCTACGACACCTTCTGGAGCAGTTCCTATGGAGGTTAACAATTCCAAGCGTGGCCCACTTTCAACTGCTGAGAAGCAATCGACGGGGTGAGAACCTATGCTTGTATTGTGGTGCAGCAGGACACAAGGTGGCGGAATGTCCTAATAAAGCCAGAAGTTCAAGACGCGTGAAGCCGAAGCTGAAGTTCAGTCGGAAAACTTCAATGTCCACTTCGTCTAGGAGCCACGAAGTTGGACGTAGGTGCAGGCTCCATTGGTGCTGCTCATACCATTCCATCACTCAAGTTTCCTGTACACATTCGCCTCAATAACCGAGAGCTCAAGGAGTTTGCCCTGTTAGACACTGGTGCAAATGCATGTTTCATGGATGACACTTTTGCAGCTCAGCATGGCATTCCGGTGGTGAAGTTGAAGCGTGCAGTTCCTGTAGAGGTGGCCGATGGTCGTTTGATTGCTTCTGGCGCAGTTACCACGCTACCACACCCTCTCTTGCAGTCATGGTGCATTCAACTGTTCGATTTCCTTCAACTTGATCAAGACTCGGTCGACTCCCATCATTTTTGGCATGCCATGGTTCGTTGCAAATTCGCAGATCGACTGGAGGTCTAGGACGCTCACGTTTACCTCTCCAGCAGCCAGGATCAATCTGTACCTTCCTGCGTGCAGGATACATCCTTGGTGTCTGAGGCAGTACAAGCTACAGGATTGACTGTGCCTGTTCCTGTACCAGTGTTGAAGACTCTTCCTCAATAGGATCCACCTCCTGTTGGTTCGTCAGCACACTCACAGGCTTCCCTCACTCCTGTGCAACCACGGACTTTTGTACAGGATTCCTTCAATCCTGTACCCTCATCAACACCCACAGGTTTTTTCCAATCCTGCCTCTTTCTGTTACCTGCTTCTGTTCCACCCCCAAGATCCTTCCTCTTTTTCAGTCACAGTTCTCTCCTTCTCCTCTCCGAGTTCTTACCACTACCATGCATGAACTCGCCATTATCCTGCTCCTTTCCACCTCTTTGCCTTTCAAGTAACTCCTATGTCCTCTTCTACCTTTCCTATATTGACTCTCCTATTTTTCAATCTCCTTCTCCTACTCCTCCTTCTCCTCCTTCTTCCCTACCATCCAAGTATCACGCCTTTAAGGACGTTTTTGACAAACACAAGGCTGCAGTTCTTCCTGTTCACAGGTCCTATGACTGTCCTATTGATCTTGCGGAAGGAAAGACTCCACCATTCGGACTGATTTATGTATTGTCACCCACAGAGTTGGAGGTTCTTCGTCAGTACATCGAGGACAACTTGGCATCCGGCTTCATTCGTCACTCAAAGTCCCCTGCAGGAGCGCCTATCTTCTTTGTCAAGAAGAAGGATGGGAGTTTACGTTTTTGTGGACTACATGGGTTTGAATCAAGTCGCCATTCGGAATCGGTACCCGTTGCCATTGATCCCGGAACTTCTCGATCGGCTGCGAGGAGCAAAAGTGTTCACGAAGATCGACTTACAAGGGGCCTACAACCTTGTACGGATTCGTCCTGGCGATGAGTGGAAGACTGCCTTTCGTACAAGGCATGGACATTTTGAGTACACGGTAATGCCTTTCGGCCTTACCAATGCCCCAGCCGTGTTCCAACACATGGTGAACGACATCTTTCGTGACTTCTTGGACCAGTTTGTGGTGATCTACCTCGACGACATCTTGATTTTCTCCAAGGACCAGGCGGCACATGACAAGCATGTACGACTAGTTCTAGAGCGGCTTTGCGAGCATGGCCTGTACGCGAAGTTGGAGAAGTGTTTTTCGATAGGGATTCGGTGGAGTTCTTGGGCTACATCGTCTCTCCTGCTGGCATTTCCATGGACATGCACAAGGTGAAGACCATCATGGAGTGGGAGAGGCCCAAGTCGGTACGAGATGTACAATGTTTCCTTGGCTTTGCAAACTTCTACAGGCGGTTCATACAGGACTTCTCCAAGCGTGTACTTCCACTCACAGAACTCACCAAGCGCACAGGACTTTTCTCTTGGTCCGACAAGGCAGAACAGCGTTCACAACACTCAAGGACGTCTTCACAACAGCTCCGATTTTAGCACATCCTGACCCTTCTCATCCTTTCTTCATTGAAGCAGATGCCTCGGATTTTGCAGTAGGATCCGTCCTATCGCAAGTTGGAGAGGACAAGTTGCTTCATCCTGTAGCTTTTCACTCTCGTAAATTCCTGTCGGCGAGATCAATTACGAGATTCATGACAAGGAACTCAAGGCCATTGTGGATTCGTTTGAGGAGTGGCGGCATTTCCTGAAGGTGCTGCACATTATGTAAAGTTTTTACGGATCACAAGAACCTGGAGTACTTTCAAACGGCTCGAGTTCTTAGTCGGCGACAGGCTAGGTGGGCAGAGTTCCTATCATGTTTTGACTTTGTCATCGTCTACAGGCCCGGTTTTCAGAATGGCAAGGCGGACGCATTGTCTAGGCGCTCTTACCTTGCACCAAGCCCGGGCGATCCTGCATTTGACTGTTAAAGGCAAGTGTTGTTGGGTCCTGATCGATTCCGGCTTGCGGCACTGTAGGTTCATCAGGCTCCAGCAAATTCAACACTTCTACAGGACGTCCGTTCGCAGTTGGCTACAGACGACTTGGCAAAGAATGTGTTTTCACACATTCATCCTGACGTTGCAAGTTCCTCTTCCTCCAGTTCCCGTCCAGACTACAACCTGTTCACCATACAGGATGGACTCCTGTACCGGGAAGGTCTCCTGTACGTTCCTGTTGGTATTTCCAGGACTCGTGTGGTACACGATTGTCATGATACCCCGGCTACAGGACATTTTGGTGTGGCCAAGACAGTGGAGTTGGTGACTCGCAACTATTGGTGGCCTGGGTTGCGAGGTTTTGTGGAGAGGTTTGTACGGAGTTGTGACACTTGTAGCAGGTCGAAGATGCCTCATCATGCACCCTCTGGTCTTCTTCGTCCTCTTCCTATTCCGTCTGCTCCTTGGAGGTCCATTTCTATGGATTTCCTCACAGATCTTCCTCCTCGTGGATTTGATGCAGTTCTTGTGGTGGTTGACCGTTTCACCAAGCAGGCTCATTTCCTACCCTGCAACAAGATAGCTACAGGTCAGACAACTGCTGAGTTGGTGATCTACGAGGTGTTCCGACATCATGGTCTTCCTGAGAGCATTGTTTCCGATCAAGGTCCACAATTCATGTCCAAGTTTTGGCGAGAGCTTCTTCGGAATCTACAGGTTAAAGCGGATCTTTCTTCAGGATATCACCCACAAACCGATGGGCAGTCCGAACGCACAATTCAGACCTTAGAACAGTATCTTCGTTGCTTCATCAGTTACCAGCAGGACAACTGGTTGGACCTTCTTCCAATGGCGGAGTTTGCCTACAACAACTCCGTTCATGCATCTACAGGACAGACACTTTTCTTTGCTCTTACAGGCCACCATCCACGTTTTGACTTTGCTCCTCCGCTTCTCCTTCTTCCGCTCCTGCAGTACAGGATCGTCTTCAGCATCTTCGGCAGGTACAGGATGATCTCCATGTTCATCTTCAGCAGGCACAAAATGATACAAGCATCATGCTGATGCTCACCGTCAGCCGGCACCTGCATACAAGATTGGTGATCTCGTGTGGCTTCTTCATCGACACATTCGCACCAACAGGCCTTCTTCTAAGTTGGATTTTCAACGATTGGGCCCTTACAGGATCATGGCGGAGGTAAATCCTGTAGCTTTCCGACTCGAGTTACCATCCACGGTGAAACTTCATCCTGTGTTTCACACCTCTTTATTGGAGCCGTATCATCCTTCTTCTCTTCCCGGTCGTGTTTCTTCTCCTCCCCTTGCTGTGGTCATTGACACTGAACCTGAGTACGAAGTTGCAGCCATCCTTAACTCTCGTCTTCATCGTCACCAACTCCAATACTTGGTGGATTGGAAAGGGTATCTGCCTACTGATCGCACTTGGGAACCTGCATCCAACTTACTCCATGCTTCTTCCAAGGTTGCTGCCTTCCATCGGCATTATCCTGCTAAACCAGGTCCCAAGACTCGTGGAACTCGTCTTTAGGGAGGAAGTGCTGTCACGACCCAATACAGAATACAGATTTCCGGATACAGGATATCCTACTAGGATTCTGGACACAGGATTCGGTTATAGGATATTCCTACAGGATATGCCACAGGATATGCCTAGAGGATAAGGGACATGTGGACTCATCTTAGCCTCTGCATGCATGCAGTCACTTTTGCATGCATGCAACCACTTTTAGCACTCATGCCTAGATTAGCTCTTGGAGTTGTGAGCATAAAAGCTCCGACCTAATTGTTGTACAATTAGTTACTATCAACATTAGTCTTACTACGATCAATCTTGTCTTGTCTTGTTCTTGTCTTGTTTCCTGTCCTGCTCTTGGATCTTGTCCTACTCCTGTCTTGTTCCCAGATCCTGTCTTATTTTTGTCTTATTCCTGGATCCTGTCTTGCTCCTAGATTTGTCCTGTTCCTGTTCCTAGTTCCGTCCTGCTCTCGGTCCTGTTCCTGAATCAAGCCTTCCTGTTCTTGGAATCCTGCTCTCTTCCTGTTTCTTGGATCGTGGCTTGACACCTGGGAGACAACTTATCATTGCGTCCCTTCCGTAAGGCCACAACTGTGTTCCGCCTTACATGTGTGGCAAATACCACTCGGAGATATACATAATCCCCCACCTGGAACTCTCGGAAGCTTCTGTGCTCATTAGCAAACTTGATAGCTCGGCTCTGAGCTGCTTGTAAGTTCTTCTTGCACAAACTCTGAATGTTTTCAAGTTCAACACTCAGATCTTTAGCTTCCTCATCCATGTTGCCTTGAGCCTTCTTACTTGCTAAACCGAGCTCAAAAGCTGTCTTGGGATGTCGTCCAAACATAGCATAGTATGGACTCATTCCAATGCCACTGTGCTGGCTGTTATTATAAGCAAACTCGAGTAATGGAATATACTTATCCCACTGACCTTCCTTCTGGTTAATAGTGCACCTTAGCATATCTTCCAGAACTTGGTTCACCCTCTCTGTTTGCCCATCTGTTTCGGGATGATCTCCACTACACAGCTTAAGCTTCACTTCTATGCACTTAGAAAAGCCTCTCCAAAAGCTAGAAGTGAACTTGGAGTCCCTATCACTTACAATATCATCTGGAAATCCGTGGATAGGAAATACATGTTGTAAATACATCGTAGCCAGCTCGGATGCATTCACATTCTTCCCCAAGGGAACTAACTTGACAAACTTTGTCAACCTGTCCACAATGACCCACACCTGTTCATTCTGCCTCTGTGTCCTTGGCAAATGGGTGACAAAGTCCATAGAGATACTGCCCCATCGCCTGTCTGGAATAGGCAATGGTACTAATAGCCCACCTGGTTTCTCCCTGGGCACCTTTACTTGCTGACACTTGTCACAAGTCCTGCAGTACTCTATGATATCAGCTTTCATATTCCTCCAGTAGAACCTCCTCTTGATCAACTCATACGTTTTCCTCCCCCAAAATGACCAGCCTCCGGGCGATCATGATGAAAATATAGTACCTGGTTGATCAAATGGTCCACACGAGGAAGGTACACACGGCCATTGTAGTACAAAACCCCATCCTGAAATGAGAATGGTGGCTCTAGCTGTCCTCTGAGCTCCTGCACCTCGGCGTCTTGTGCTTGAGCATGTTGAACTACTTGGCTAAACTCACTGACCGTCCTTGTTAATGCATTACATAAGCGTGTTTGGAATTCTCCCACTACTGTGGCTCTCCTAACGCGTGACAAAGCATCTGCCACCACGTTAGTCTTTCCTGCGCGATGCTCAATAGGAAATTCGCCAAACTCCATGAGCTTAACCATCCAGCGAGCTTGCCGAGAGTTTAACTCTTTCTGTGTGAACAGATACACCAAAGGCTTGTGATCTGTAAACACCTTGAAACTTGCACCATAAAGATAGTGCCTCCAAACTCGTAATGCATTAACAATAGCCAGTAGTTCTTGCTCATACGTTGAGTACCGTTGCTCTGCAGGATTCAAAGTACGACTCTCATAAGCAATAGGCCTTCCCTCTTGCATAAGTACAGCTCCAATGGCCACTCCACTTGCATCACACGATACCTCATAAGGCTTAGAGGGATCTGCAATACATAAAACTGGTGCACGTACCAAAGCTTGTTTCAAAGCTTGGAAACTGCTCTCCTCTGAAGCACTCCATGCAAAGGGAACGTCCTTCCTTAGCAACCTAGTTAACGGAGAAGCTTTCTTGGCATAATCCTTGACATACCGCCGGTAATAACCAGCCATGCCCAAGAAACTCCGTAACTCTTGTGCATTGCTAGGAACTGGCCATTGCTCCACCACTGCCACCTTCTGTGGATCAGTCTTCACTCCACTTGGCGTCACAATGTGACCCAAATACTCCACTTCGCACTGAGCAAATGCACATTTGCTCTTCTTTGCATAGAGCTTGTTCTCCCAGCAATTGAAGAACTCTCCGCAAATGCTCCACATGCTCCTTCATATTCTTACTGTAAATAAGAATATCGTCGAGGAAGATCTCCACAAAGTCATGCAAGTAGTCACCAAACACCTCAGTCATCAACCGAGTGAATGTGGCTGGGGCATTTGTTAAGCCAAATGGCATAACAGTGAACTCAAAATGCCCGAAGCTAGTGTTGAAAGCAGTTTTGTAGATATCTGCCTCCTTCACAGCAATCTGATGATACCCGCTACGCAAGTCTATCTTGGTGAACACTCTGGCTCCACCGAGATGATCCATGATAGTATCCACACGTGGCATGGGCATCCTGTCCTTCACTGTTTGCTTGTTGAGAGCTCTGTAGTCTATGCACATCCTCATGGTGCCATCCTTCTTCCTGACAAGCAATACTGGTGCACCAAATGGAGACTTGCTCGGTTGTATGAAGCCATATTCCAATAGCTCCATCACTTGTCTCTTAACCTCTTGCTCCTCAGCATGGCTCAGTCGGAACGGCTTACGGTAAATGGCTTTCGTACCCTGTTCCAACACAATCTCATGCTCCACACCTCTTGCAGGTGGTAAGCCATGAGGTAGCTCAGGAGGGAAGACATCAGCAAATTCCTCAAGGACAACTTGCACAGCAGCCTCGCCCAATGTGACATTAGAAGAATCTAACTCACGTATATACATCAGAAAGACTTGATCTTCTTTATTACGGAGATATTTCTTCAAAGACATAGTAGAAAGATACTTGTTTGGAGACTCAAGCCTTGTTCCAAACCAAGTGTCTTTCACTCCACTGTACTCAAGCTTCACTCGCTTGATGCTCCACTTGATCTCAGGATCCACACGCTCCAGCCAGCTCATCCCAAGGATGAGGTCCACACGCGCTAGCTCCGCAAGAAGAAAGTCTCCACCAGCTGAGTTTTGCCAACCGTCAGCTGTAACTCCTCCACACAAGCATTCCAGCTCTGTGTGACAGTAGCTGAGCCCTCAATCTCGTATTGAGGCACAGTCTTCATGGGCAAGCTGCACTCCTGCACTAACTTTGCTGATACAAAGTTATCGCTACTTCCGCTATCCAAGAGGATTCGCACTGGACGTTCACCAAGTCGTCCCTCCACCACAATAGCACGTGTGTGTGGCTCCTCCCGTGCCATGCAGTTTACCTGTCGAGCAAGAACAGACAAAAATTTACCTCGTGGTTTAGAACTATCTCCCTTGTGTTCCTCTCCACGCTCCATCTCCTGAAGCTTCTTAGGTGTCTCCTTGTCCTTGTCACCATTGAACCCCTTGCCCTTGGGCTTGTTCCTCCTGGACAATTGGCCTTCCAGTGTCCCACCTCTCCACACAGGTGGCAACGTTCACTATCAAACACCTTGACAATCTTCTTAGGCCGATTGTCGGTGCGATAAGAACTAGAAGCTACCAGCTTGGACTTCGGCCTAGCACGATGGCTATTCCCTCTATACTCCTGGTGCTCACGAGGACTTGGAGAGGTGCTCCTACCACGCTTCTTGCCATGTCGCTCATTCTCCTTAAACACCTTATCCTCCTCATTTAGCAAGCGAGCATATTCGAACAGCTCCTCTAAAGTCTTGGACTGAATCACCGAGTTAAGATGTCTACGCAAGTTAGCACTTCGCAGCCCATCTACAAAATAATCCTTCTGCTGGTTGACAGACACGTCAGGTACACGGCAAAGTAATTGACTCAATTTCTCAATGTAATCGTCCAAGGTCATCTTCCCTTGCTCTAAATGTCGCAATTCACGCCTTGCATGAGACACATCGAACCAAGGAACAACAAGAAACTCTACTAATGTCTAACTATGCTCCTAATAGAAGGATTCCAAGCAATTTCAAGAGTACGTGACTGGTTCCTTGGAGGTGATTCGTGAGCGGTTGGATACTATTGAAGATCAAACTTGCTCAAGGAACCGTGAGTGGTAAGAGCAGGGTGCTAGACGTCTTTGCGTTCCACCTTTTACCGGTAAAGAATCCACATATGAGGTTATGAGTTGGCTTGAGATAGCAGCGAACTTGCTCACTGCACAGGGAGTGACTACTGAGCAGGCTATGATAGCGGTATCAATAGCCTTGAAGGATAAAGCTGCGAGGTGGTGGACACGCATTCGAAATCAGCGCCAGTTAGCTCACTAGGAGATGATTGCGACTTGGGAGGAGTTTTCTAAGCTATTTAAGGAGTATATTTCATGGGTAATATAATGGGAAAATATCAAAAACAATATATATTGTGGAAAATCAAGAGTGGGAAGGATATATCGGAGTACGAGTTACTAATGCAATACCACAATACGGGTCATCACCGCAATACGATATCAGCGGAGTACGGCATTTATGGATAAGGATAAGAAGGAGTTACAGTAACTGAATGGATAAGGCTAGGAAGTAATTATGATAACTGCTAGTACAGGATCTAGAGTACTAGTATAAATAGACCAGATTAGGACTAGAAGGGCATCCCGAGTATACTGTTTTTTGTACCATGTACCGTGCGCGGACATAATATAAGTTTCCTTTCTCTCTCAATACGTCTATCTTCTACCGATATTTCTGTGATGTAGTATACTGTTCTTATTTTCCAGTACTGTGACGGGATCCATAGTACTGCTACCTGCTATACACCTTGCCATCCTTACCCTTTTCCTGACTTTCTGATGTCTGATTACGTCTTTAACTTAATCCAGTACCCTTAGTACGGGTTATTGACAGCAATCCTATCGATGTACGGAGGGTAGGAAATTACGGGTTAACATATGGCGACCACGAGGGATGGTCGTGTTAGTAGTGATTGATAATTGTTTGTATAATGTAACAGGAAAGGTAGATTGATACTCAAAGGAGCTGTGACGAAAGCAAAAAGATTGAGGATAGGCGAGAGTCTTGATTGAGGTCAGCACAGCTATTGCGGAAATGGAACAAAGTGACGCGAAGATTTCATGAGAATGGACTTGTGGAGTATAGTAAGTGAATGGATGATTATCGACGTATTCTTGCAGAACCAAAGATATAAGAAATTAAGCAGAGACAGCAAAGAGAACGCGAGGAGCGGTATTTACGGCGACAAGCAGTAATAGAGACACGGAAGAGGATTGAAGAACGTGAGGAAAGAGAAGAAAGGAACAAGTCGAAGCTCGAGGACAGGAGCAACAAACGACAAAGTGTGGCGAAGTTACAGGAGAGAAGGACGTGAATCAGGGGAGTGACGATCACGAGCCCGAATATCAACGCGAGGAAACTGGGAACTATTGTCAGAGGAATTACCGGACGAGATGGGAACATTAACAATTACGGGAAGGTAATACCAGCTACTTTTTCAGGTCTTGAGAATGAAGATACGAATCGGCATATTCAGCAGTTTGAGAAGGCGTGTATAGCCAATGAAATCAAGGATGAAGATGAGAAATTACGAATATTTCCATTTACGTTGAAGGGAGATGCTAGCGATTGGTATTACGAAAATGCTAACACAATCGATAAGTACAGCGTACTACTTACAGTATTCAGGAATTATTATGTACGAAAGTATCGAAAGCGAGACCGACAGTGCAGTTGCAGAAATACGACAAGGACCTACTGAGGCAGTGGAGGATTACACTCGACGATTTGGAGATTATATAACCGTTGCGAGGTCGGAGATATCAGTGATAAACTTGGCAAAGAAATGGTATATCAACGGACTACGAGACAATTTACAGCTTCAAGTACGACTGATCAAACCGCTGATTTAGTTGAAGCAATTAAAGAAGCAGAACAACTTGAAGTAGTGATACCCCAAAATATGTATGAGGATGAACGGGAAACAAGAAGGCAATACCGGAAGGATAGCGAAATACGATCAAGAACTAAAGCAATATTTGTACAACATGCAAAAATGAAGGGCATAATGCTTCTGAATGTAAGATACCCAAGTGTCAGATGTGTGGAGGAATAGGTCATGAAGCGAGACAATGTCGGAACATGGGACGTACTGACAATTTTCAACCACCACCTAGATGGAACAACAATCGGAATGCTAATTCATACGATTATCCACCACCACGAATGCTAATTCATACGACTATCCACAAAGATCGTATAATGGGGAACGCAGAAATGGAAATGGAAGGAGATTTCCCCGTGAATCCGGAGCATTCTACCGGCAAAGTAATAATACGGATGTACCACGTAGAGGACACCTTTGTTACCAGCTCCGGCACAGTCAGGACCACCGTTATTACCACCAATACCACCTCCACCAGCATTACGAGGACAGAATCCGAATGTGACATGTTTTAGATGTGGAGAAAAAGGACATTATTCTACTGAATGTAATCGACTTAACAATATTCGCTGTTACACATGTGGAGAGTTGGGACATTATTCACCAGAATGTCCACAACGTGAATTAAACCGGAACATCATCCACTGAACCAGCAACACGGAGAATTGAAGTTCAACAAGAGGATGACTTACCAGATGAGTATCAAGAACAAAATTACGAGTGTAAATGGGAGCAAGATGCAGAACTACCCTCAACTGAGACGTATGCGGTAACACGAGCCAAGCGAGTACGAATGGAGCCAAGCAAAGAGGAACCAATACAAGAATTGGGAGAAAGAAAAGGCTACAGTACAACGAGTAACTGATCAAATTCAGAAAATGCAACAAGGGGAAAATCAAGACTCGATGACTAATGAATAAGCACGCATTCACAGCAATCTACATCAACAGTACCACTTGGAGATCGTATTGTGTGATTCTGCAACAACCTGTACAGTTAACTATAAGGGAGTTACTGACATTAGCACCATTTTTACGAACACAGATAACAAATGCTTTGGAGTCAGTAATATTCAAGGCGATACAAGTCAGGTAGGAGTGAATACCACGGAAGTTCTTACAGAGAAGGACTGGGATGAGGAGGTGCCAATGATTACGGCTCGAATTGGTAAAAACAATATTCAGAATATACCTATTGATGGAGGTTCAGGAGTCAACATAATTGAAGAACAGACTTGCAAACAATTGGGACTTGGGCCTATTGAAAATGCGCCTTTCTTGGTGGATGGCTGATCAGAGGAAAGTAAGACCCATTGGTATAATCAGATCTGTGTATGGAAATTGCAGGAATCAAGTTTAAGGTATCTTTAGTCGTATTACGTATCGAGCAGACTAGTAAACCATACCAAATATTGTTGGGAAGACCATGGTTAAGGGATGCAAAAGTACGACATAATTGGGAGCATGACGAAATGGTACTCTATAAGAGTGGACGAGAAGCGGTTGTTCGAACGCAGCAGAAGAAACCAATAGGACGACCGACCGACCATTGCAAATGGAGGATTTCGACTGGCATTACGGCTTGAACAGGGAAGAAGAAAAACTCCTATTCGAAAGTAATCCAGACCTCATAGAGATAGCACAAGCGGATTTATACCAGATGACGCCGGAAGAAGAAAACATGGAGAAGACAGTAACTAGTGATCAACAACACCAACATATGAATACTCTTGGACTAACGGATAAGTTTAAACAACCTGTGCAGCAGCAGTTACAATTCGAGACAGAGAATGAACAGAGATACGTACTCAACAAAAACTGGAAATTACTACGAATGAGAAGACTGAAGAAGTTGAAATTAAAACAAGTGAATATGGACCACGAAAAGTACGAATAGTAGTTGATCTCGAGCCGGAATACCGAAGACATTGATAGCAGTACTACGTCAAAATGCAGATGTTTTTGCATGGAGCTACGAGATCTTAAGGGAGTTCCACCTACGATTTGTACTCATAAGATAGAACTATTACCACATGCAGTTCCGAGGAAACAGCAAGCATATCGAATGAATCCAACATTTTTAGCGAAAGTGAGAGAAGAAGTGGACAAGTTATTACAGGTGGATTCATATATCCAATTGAAAACCCGCAATGGTTATCACCAATAGTCGTAGTCCCAAAGAAGAATGGCAAATTACGTATCTGCGTCAATTATAAGAAGTTGAATGATGTAACGAAGCGAGATACGTACCCAATACCATTCACCGAAGAATTGTTGGATACAGTAGCAGGACATGAAATGTACTCTTTTCTGGACGGATTTTCAGGATACAACCAAGTTCAAGTAGATCCTGAGGATCAACCGAAAACGGCATTCATCAGTCCTTGGGGTACATATGCGTATCGCGTGATGCCTTTTGGGCTATGTAATGCACCATTTACCTTTCAACGTTTGGTTAGCGAAACATTCCGGGATTATTTGACCACGTTTATGAAAGTTTTCTTGGATGATTTCAGTATTTATGGAGCACAAGATATACACTGGACTGTTTAACGAAGTGTTTTGGGAAATGCCGATTGAACAATATAGCTCTTAATCCGGAGAAGTGCGTGTTTTCCGTGAGATCAGGGATTTTGCTTGGCACATTATATGCAAGGACGGAATAATGGTGGATCAAGATAAAATCAAAGTCATACAAACAATGCAACCACCTAAAGACGTAAGTGGAGTACGACGCTTTTAGGGAAGATGGGATATCATCGAAGGTTTATCAAAAATTATGCAGCAATAGCGAAGCCATTAACTATGCTGTTGAGGAAAACGCAACCATTCAAATGGGATGCGGAATGCGAACAGAGTTTCAATACACTAAAGCAGGCATTAATGAAGGCTCCTATTTTAGCGAGTCCAAATTGGCAACAGGAGTTTCATGTACAAGTGGACGCATCGTCATACGCTATCGGATGCATATTAACGCAAACCCAGGAGGATGGGAAAGATCGACCATTATATTACGCAAGTCGACGGTTAGCACCTGCAGAAGAAAATTACACGACTACGGAAAAGGAAGCTCTCGGAATGGTATATGCAGCAAAGAAATTTCGACATTATTTGCTTGCAAACAAAGTCAAGTTCATTGTTGATCATCAAGCTTTGACACATTTGTTAAGCAAGACTAAGCTAGAAGGAAGATTAGTACGCTGGTTTTTATTATTACAGGAGTTCGATTTTCAAATCATTCACAAACCAGGCAAATTACACCAACAAGCAGATTTCCTAAGTCGTATTACGAATGAAGAAGAAGGTGTTGGCGTGAATGATGAACTACCAGATGCTAACTTATTCCAGGTACAACAGGAACAACCACCAAAGCATGGAAATTACGAAGGATATCTTCAAGATATTGAATATTTTTAACTACTGGACACCGGTCAAGTACGCAACAACGCAGCAGCGCAAACAACTCGTATTACGATGTAAGCCATACTGCATGGTGTCAGGTATACTATATAAGAAAGGCAAAGATGAAGTGTTAAGGAGGTGTGTACCAATGGAGGAAGTGCAGACCGTATTACGGGAAGCTCATTCAGGAGAACATGGTGGACATTTTGCAGGAACATTAACCGCACAAAATATTACAGTCTGGATTATGGTGGCCCACGTTATTCAAGGACGCTATCGACTATTGTCAAAAGTGTTTGAAGTGCAATGAACACCAACCAGCTCCATCAACCATTACATCCAACGGAACCATTAGCTCCATTTATGAAATGGGGAATGGATTATGGGACCAATCAATCCTAAAAGTAGCAAGCGGAATCAATATATATTGGTACTCACGGATTATGTTACTAAATGGGCAGAGGCTATCGCATTACGAGATTGTCGGCAATACGGGTAGCTAAGTTTATCTACGAGAATATCGTAGTACGATTTGGCGCTCCAATGGAACTTATCAGTGATCAAGGAACTCATTTCGTCAACAACGTCATCAAAGTACTTTGCAACGAATATTTGGTAAAACATTACACCTCTACTGCGTATTATCCACAAGGAAACGGACAGGCAGAGGCTACTAACAAAATACTGAAGACCGTACTAACCAAGATAGTAAACACTAATCGTAAAAACTGGGATGAAAAACTTCCATCAGCATTATGGGCATACCGTACTACGTATAAAGTGGCACAAAGTTTACTCCATTTCAACTTACATACGGATTGGAAGCTATTACGCCTATAGAGTATATCATACCATCATTGGGATGTCACTTGAATACGGCATTGGGGAAGCAGAGCAAGTTAAGCAACGACTACTACAACTGAAAAACTTGATGAAAAACGGCAACAAGCAGTTTTTAATATACAAGCTATACAAACGTATTAAGGCATGGCACGATCGATTACGACGAGTACAACGACCCATATTCCGAGTCGGAGACATGGTATGGCATTATCAAGGGAATCTTCGACCGATTGGTCATAAATTCAAGTCCAAATGGCATGGACCATATATAATTACCGACATACGAGATAACAACACTGTCACATTGATGGATGCTACAACACGGGTTATACTTACGACGAATACAAATCGAATACGGAAATATACAACTAACAAGCCAGAGGAAGATCTGACAATGACCGGAATACGAACGGCACGATACAACGGACACAGAAATATGTATTAAAACTAACACGGAATACGATCAAAACCGTAACTCGGAAGAGACAAGGAAAAATATGTGGCCAGCTGGAGAGTCGACGTCAGCAGAATCTTCTCAAAACATCAACAGGATAAGTCACGCGAGCGAAGGACAGAATCCAAGAAAGCGACAAGTCCGAGGAATGCAAAATCCAATGATGAGATATTTCAAATCTATCGAAAACCAAGGAAATTACACACACAACCAATCTGATTTTGACACGTGGACAGCTCGCAGAAACTGACAGACCATAAATTCCCAGAGTATAAGTTAAGGGTACTCACCCGCCGCCAGCACTCATTAGGGTTTCAAAATTCTTCCTTAGTTTCTTCCTTATTCCATCTTCGAATTTTTCTTCTCTTTCTTCTTTTTCTTCCTTTATTTCAAGGCGCATATGGAATCCATGGATGAGTATACAGATACCACAAGCACTTCGGCAACTTACAAAATATAGCAAAGCACCTTCAGGGTTGCTTGTGACCTGCACTCTCCTCTTGCAAACAATCTAAGTCAATGCGGGAGTCCCAATCAGAGCCGGCGGTTTCAATTCCACTTGTGCCAATGCTTTATCGGATTGTTCATCTGGCACCAACACTGATTTTGGACATACATGAATGGATCCAGAGGATGCAGTTGGAGCGATCTTTCGAAATATTCGTGCACAAGCGATTGGACCAATATAAACACTTGGTCGATCAGGCGATCAAGGCGTATCTACCACAATATAAGGCTTTACAACTACATGGTTACAAGTAAGCTCATTCGGAATCTTTTTCAATTTCCAGAACCAGATATCTCTTATGATCCGATTCCTCAAGTCCACACATATGTTCATCATTACACGATAATATGGACAAGTTTCGGCGAATGCACCAACATGGATCCTCCGCAAACCGCACAAGGGACATATTAAGGCTATTACAACTGCCTTTACTTTCCACAAGACGCAAGTAGAATTCAACAAGGAGATCAGGTATATTTATCACCAATCTGAGCAGGGACAGAGACCAGATTGGGGGGAACTAGTCGTAGTAGGGCTACTACGGGAGTTGAACACGCTGCACAACCCAAAAGAAAGACAAGGAAACGATGGTATTTCCAGTGCTACATCATATTCTCACAAGTCTCAACATTACGTATGCGGATTTAGCACCCACAGGTACACTGGTACTCACGTCGAGGATAGGTTTTTGGTTAGGTCTAACGAATCAGTATCCTGATAATGTGTGTAACGTTCGTAATTTGGATGCGCCACTACCAACTAAGGCAAAGAAGCGACCACGTATGCAATCAAAGAAGCTGGAGGAGCCGCAGACAAAGGAGCCTGAAATCGTAATTCAATTTATGGACGAGGATGAAGGCGATGATCAAGTATTGCAACGACGACCATTACTACGAAGAGACCATGGAGAATGCAAAATAAGCCTACAGCAACAACTTCTGTACCACATACAACGGGCGATGGCACAGACTACCATACCACAATACGGCTACAGGATGTCACGACCCGATACATGATACAGGATACAGGATACAAGTTACAGGATATGCCTATAGGATATACCTACAGGATATGCCTGCAGGATATTCCTACAGGATATGCCTATAGGATATTACCTACAGGATATTCTTACAGGATATTCCTATAGGATATTCCTATAGGATATGCCTATAGGATATACTATAGGATATGCCTAGAGGATAAGGGTCACTATTTTAGCTCATGACCATATTAGATTCATGACTAGATTAGCTTGGAGTTGTGAGTATAAAAGCTCCGACCTAATTGTTGTACAATCAGTTACTATCAACACCAGTCATTGTACGATCATTCTTGTCTTGTTCTTATTCTTGTCTTTTCCTTGCTCTTGCCTTGTTTTTGAGTCAAGCCTTCTTGTTGTTATCTTGCTCTTGGGTCGTGGCTTGACACATGGCCGACTTCCACACAACCCATGGAGTATGAGGATTCTGTGCCATTCAACAGTACGGATCCTCCCGTAGTTCCATCGCCACCATTGGTACAACATCAAAGTACGGCAGGTACAGCTACTCATATAATACCACCCTAGGTAGAACCTCAAGCACAGCATGTACAGGAGTCAACAGTACGGCACTCAAGACAAGAATCGGATTCGGCAGAACCGACACCTGGACCATTCGCCAAGAACAACAACATTTACGATAAAGAGCAGCACCACAACAGCCCTATCACCGATACAAACAGATGGGTCATCGCTTCGGATCGATAGGAGTGTGACATCTTGAGGAGTTCGAAGCGCACTCGTGACCAGACAGCTTCCCCTGGACCCCCACCACAAGACCCACCATAGGATACGACTGTTGAAGGTCAACTCTCTCATCTTCGCAGTGTCTTTGACGGTATTACGCAGCAGATAGTACTCCAATGCGCCTAAGCTACTTTCAGTCAGTAGCTTCATGACTGTTGCAAACACGCTCGACAAGCAGTACTTGGAGCAGTCGAATATCATACACCGGTTGTACGATCAAAACAAGGTACTTATGGACACAGTACACACTTAATTTATCAAGTCCGTATATCCATGAGAATATCAGTGAGTTCAATCCGCAGCAACACCAACATCGGATGACGCGGAAGAAGTACGGAAGTTACGCGAAGAAACCTCAAGTTCAAGAGCTTCATCATTCTATGCGGAAATGCGGGCACATCGTAAGGTTGCATCGGGCGATGCAACACTTCTAGTCTGGGGGATGTTAGGAGCATAGTTAGACATTAGTAGAGTTTTTTGTTATTTCATGGGCAATATAATGGGAAAATATCAAAAACAATATATATTGTGGAAAACCGAGAGTGGGAAGAATATATCGGAGTACGAGTTTACTAATGCAATACCGCAATACGGATCATCACCGCAATACGATATCAGCAGAGTACGACATTTATGGATAAGGATAAGAAGGAGTTACAGTAACTGAATGGATAAGGCTAGGAAGTAATTATGATAACTGCTAATACGGGATCTAGAGTACTGGTATAAAAGACCAGATTAGGACTAGAAGGGCATCCGAGTATAACTGTTCTTTTGTACCATGTACCGTGCATGGACATAATATAACTGTGACGGGATCCATAGTACTGCTACCTGCTATACACCTTGCCATCCTTATCATTTTCCTGACTTTTTGATGTCTGATTACGTCTTTAACTTAATCCGGTAGACCCTTAGTACGGGTTTATCAACAGCAATCCTATCGATGTACGGAGGTAGGAAATTACGGTTAACAACCTTCGCCATAGCGTATAATTCGAGCATGATTCCTGGTTTTCCACTCCTCATTGGTGTTGTCCTCTCCTTCCCACCGGTCACTCATCTCGAACCTCGCTCTGATACCAAATTGTTAGGCACCACTATGTACAATCTAAAGACCCTCACAAGACCACCTGACTCCCCCGAGCTATCTCTAGTCTCCACACACTGCTCCCAAGGAAGGCTTCCAAAATAGTGTGCCCTTAATTCTCTCTTAGATCTAGGTATAGTCTTAGGAAATTCTAGCTTATACCTTTTGGAGAATATTTTTGATTCGTTATATGGGTCATAATAGGTTTGCACTTCCACATCACTATTGGCTTGTATGTCATTTTGCATTGATGTCATTTCAATCTCCTTTTGCCACCTTGTTTTTAGGTCAAAAAGATATTGTAATTCTGTATGTGTGACAGGCCCTTCTAACTCTCAAACAACAGTCTCCTAATAATCGACCAATAGTTTTAAGTAACTAGTTGCGTTATAAGAAATTCTTTGGCATCGATTTTTGAACCTATGTCACATTTTTTTATGCCATTAATAATAAACTCTTGTTCTTTGAGTTGGCCACTCAATGGAATAGGTATCAGAGGTTTTACCTGGTGCCACAAAGGCGGCTTGCCAGGTGCCAACCCTAGAATCCCCTCTCTGGAAACCCCACGGAATCTGGTAAAATAACCCATATTAGGAACCCAAGCCTTTAGGAACTCAAACCCCTAACTGACTAAGCCCACGAACGAGACTCACCTTGTGAATCAAGATACACGGACTAGCCGAGCCTTAGGTGTTGTTCCTAGCTTGGGGTGGTTGAGGCGGCCAGAGCAAGGCCTCAACCACTAGTTTTGCGGAACGTGAACTCGGGCAATGCCTTTGAGCTTGCAAGCAGGTTTTCGGACCAAGGAATCTGACTAACTCCTTAGAAGTGACGTGCCCCTATCTCAAAGGCAAGATCTTACCAACAATAAGGATAGTCTAACCCTAGGGTGGGTTGTACCCCTGTCGTGTGGAAGTTTGGGCAGCACAACGGAGAGTTGCACCTTAACGACATAAGCTTAGCTTGCACCGGTAGGAGGTTAATGAGCTCTCTTTTGAACCCAGGAAGCCTCACTACATATACTCTACCTTATTTATGTGACGGACCCCCCTCCCCCCCCCATTTACCTAAGTGAGTAAGTGGGCTGGCACGGAAATGCCAGCCCTTAGAGAAAATAGTTGTCCTAACTTAACCCTAAACCTAACCCCTAGGGGTGGGGTTAGGGCAACCCTAGGGTTAGGTCAACCCTAGGAATTATTTTGACAAGCTATACTTTTGCAAAGAACCCTAACCTGGAACGTCAAACCGAGGGAGAGTTTCTAGAAGGTAAGTTCTAGCTTCGCCTAGAGTTTCCTGCAAATACCTAATGACACCCGGCTGGACCATCACTAGATACCCAAGTGCACTAAACGGGCCTGTTTCCTACTACATCTAGGGTTCGTCACACAACTCGGTAAGTAACAACAGTCGAACCCCAAAGTAAAGGGTCGAGTCATAGTAAAAACTATGACAATAGAGTTTGGTTGTCATTATTGGAGAAGTGGCTTTCCATCCTCTTCACTTTTGAAGAGCATTAAACCCTCTTTCAGTAACCACTCTTGTTCTGATGGACATAACTTGTACTGCAAAATAGGTATACCATCTTTTATGGAGAAAAAGAATTGTAATGGCACAAGGTGACCAGTTAAAGAATCACTCATTTTTTTGATATACTCCTTGAAAAACTTTTTGAAGTTTTGCACCTCAATCACTAGTAAAGCACAATTTTTTTTTGGAGATGCAATTTTTAAAAAAATCCATCATAGTGATAAGGTAAGTGCACTTGTCCTTTTGTAGAGTTGGAGATCTTGCTGAAGAATGCATCAATATCTTTATGAGTGTGACCAACCATAAGGAAACTGAACGTGATAGTCTCAAACACACCTTTGGCAATAAGCATTAATAAGTATGCTAGTACGTATCTAGAAAATAAAAGTAAGTATGAACTTGAGAAACCCTTAACTAAAATGATTTACCTATTTTTGTTCTTGCTTGCACAATTATCCATTTGTAAAAGCAAATGATGAGGAAGCTTATTTAATGTTGAGGATACATGTACACTATGTGAGCTAGATTCCTCTATTGAACTATAACTCTCAATAGGGCCATCTGTTTTTTGTGCAGGTTGATGACAGTGCCTCTCATATACCTAAGTAACCTTAAGTGCATACATGTTCATGAGAGCATTATGTAAAAATTGAAGGTGTTGTTTTTTCACTTTGAAATCACTCATATGACTTGTTTGTGAATGGGCTTCAAGGTTTTTGAAACACATGACCAACAAAGAAATTTTTTTTGGCCAATAAATTATCTATTGCAAAGAAAATTTGGCCAATAAATTTATCTAATATAAAATATCTAAATTATCTAAGAATTTTTTTTTTGGCAGGATTTATCTCATCAGTATATTAATCTGTTAATTATTCAATCTAGAGAGCCAAAGAAATTGCAATAGTTGATTTGCCCATGTGGGTGGGAAGGAAAACATCTTTCTTGATAATGCTAATTTCTTGCTTCAAGGACAAGGTCTTCGCCAAATGGGTGGGGTCATGAAATCCTTCGTGAAAGAAACACTAAAGAACAAGCAAACGGGTGAAGGGAGCCCTTCAAAAAGTTTGCAAAGAAACCCAATAAGACTCCCAAGGCTAAGTCTATTCAAGCTACGAAGAATGTAGACAACAACTTCAAGCTCACATGGTTGAAGCCTCTAAACGGAACAACAGTGGAGGAGATGGAAGTGTTAGCTAATTTAGTGGCTGATGACAAACTATAGATTAACAACAGCAACCCCGCCTCTCCTTTTTCATCTCAAAGCAATGGAGCTGAAGACGATTAGACACTTCAAGTTGAGAATACATTGTCATAAATTGGGTTGGACCTCGACTTTAGCATATGAGGAAGTCAGCAAATATTTGCATGTGACAAACAATGATATGCTTGTCCAATGGATGAACCAATTAAAAGATCTGGGCAAGAATTTATTGCTTGTCAACATCAGAAAGGAGAACATCATGATGACGCTTTCTCTTATGGCAGTGCTTCAACAGTGGAGAACTAAGTTGAACTTTATAAAGGAGGACGTTACGAATCATGACAAGCCCTACAGATGTTTGTTGTCGGATTCAGAGACGTCATGGGGTAACATCATTGCATTTAGGAAATCGTTTCAAATGTTCATGATGGATCAACGGGTGTTAAAAAATCCTTTTTCAGATAAATCGCTAAAAGATTTAGCGGAGAGCTTAGTTGTGCAAGCATGTAAAAAGAAGGTATTTATTATTTAGTTTTTGCACACTTATATATACTTACATTTCAGGTATTTATTTCTTGATTTTCACTCATGTCACTAATACCTTTGCCTTTGCCTTCGCCAAGAAGAATAGACATTGCTGAATTGCATTTTACATGAATGATGTTGATCCTATGTGTATTGATACGATTGTTCACTTAGTTGTCAGGAATGAACCAAATAATTTCAAACTTCCAAATGATTGGCCAGGTATCTATTTGTGCTCCAATGGGCCTGAACCTCCATCCAATACACTGATAGTTGAGAAACATATTTGGTAATGTACGTTATCCAAACATTACAAGTCAAGCTACATGAAGCATCATCAACTTAATCACGGGTCCTCACAGTGATGCATGGATTTTTTACTATTGCACTAGGGGATCCGTCTTGAAGGGTGTTACCTTTGGGATACATGTGTCTTTGCCAGTGAAAAGGATAAAACCATAATCAAGGACTTGAACAAGTAGATAGAGAGGTTCTCAAGTGACTACCCTAACAAACCCATACAGGAGTATTTGGGAAAGTTCCCTCCCGAAAAGTGCGATAGCTCTGAGGAGAAATCTGGTTCAATGTCAGAGTTTGAGAACAATCTTGAATTAAATATTACACCAAAAGTTATTTCAAGGAGTACAGAATATTCAATTACTCCATTGACCATGGAAACATCAACAAAGAAAACAAAAGATGTTGAACGAACTTCCAAGCGGCTAAAACCTAGTGAAGAAGAATTAATAATGTGTTGATAGAGTGACAAATAGTTGTAAATGAGTGTAACATAAGGCATTTTTGTATATTTCATTTATATTTGTATAGAAAATAATTTTTCAAGGATTAAAGAAGTTTTTAGTTCAAACATGGGTCACACATTAACAAGGTAAATAATAGACCTTGGTAATTATAAGGCCAACTAAGATCATTTTACAAATGTAATAAAAGTCAAGAACATAGATTTTCAACAATGGCATGAGGTAATAGAGGGGTATGACAAAAATTTCTTGTGCCACATGTCAAATGGACAAAGTTCATGCAAAAATGAATAATAATGCAGCTCAAAACATCCTTACTATGGGGATCACTTTAGTTTTTGCATCACTATTTATATTGTTTTTAATTCTTGAATTACTTTCTTTAGCGCCTACAATATCTGAATCTTGGAAGGATATGTACAAATAAATGATAAAGGATCAATAACAATATAGTGTCAAAAGATAAATGTGAAAGGGACCAAACAAGTGAGTTGCAAAGCATTCAAGAGGCAACATTGCCCCTTGTTACCTATGGCCATATTGTGTTGTTATATGTCAATGGTGTTTTGTTTCATCCCACAAATGCCTAAGGATAGGGAAAAAGAAATCAAACAGGGAGATTTCATTTGTTATCATGATAAATTTTAACATAATATCATTTTCCGTCCGGGGTTGGACCATCTTTTTCAAAAGCTCAAGGAGATGGGTGCACTTGTGGAGATTTGATCATGCATGCAATTTTATAACCTGACGCCATTGCTAAATTTGCTTAACAAACATTTTAGTATTGCAAAAGAAGTGATTCTTAAATAATAGAGTTTTAATCCGAAGGGCCAACATGTGGCTGCCTAATGGCTATTCGGTGTCATCACCCTGTGTGAACAACGCTAAGTCTTCCAAGATGACCATAAGAGTCTGACTCAAATGCCTAATTAAATAGAAGACTGAGCGTCCTACCCTAAGTCCCTTAGAATGACCATCCCTCAAACCCTAAAGGATATCTTGAGTAAACTTTAAAATTCTATTCAATAGACCTAGGCCCTAACCCCACAAAGGAGATGTGTCTCACATATACTTCTATGATAAAGTTAAGGCATCATCACTTACCCCTTAAAGAATCACCCTTATTCGGGAGTATAACCCCTTTAGGGCGACAAGGGGTACCTTGAACCATAACTAACCCTTAAGGGTTTGAATGGCTAAGTCACACCCTAGTCCTAAGGATAGTACTTAGTGAGGACACATGGATGGACACGAGTGTCATGCTAAGCAAACTCTCTAAGGCTAGGTTTGGATAACCTAAGTACATGACCTTGCGAGTGCTTCACGAAAGGGCTCCTACTAACAAGTATAGATAGAACACTTCCCTAGCCAAGTGTGCCAAAGCACACCTAGTTACAAGACCTAACCTCCCTTGAGCGGATGCCCAAGGCTTAGCACCCTAGTGCAAACACAAGCATGTTTGTTTGCTAGAGTATCCAACCCTTTAACAACAAACCCATGACACAACCCAAAGGGCGTGCCTTGGGCATTGTATCATGTGATGTCTAGCCTAGTGTCACATCTCCATGTGACACTGCCTTCCTTGATGTGGGCTATCATGCCATAGCCCTTAGATTCAAGAGTTGCATCAAATGTCACAAACGTGGCTTCTAAATGCCAACTCTAGAACCCCTTAATGAACCTTCATGAACTGGGTAACGTGAACTTATTAAACAAGATCCCACGTCAATAATTGGACAAGAACATGGATGTGCCTTACTTAGTTATGAGTGTCACACTTAGCTTGACGTGGAGGAGGAGGTTGGAGATAAGCCTCAACCTTTGTCGCTTGGAACGTGCATTCCAACAAACCTTCCAATCATGGATTTGCCAACGTTAAGGGTAGGTTACCCTAAAGGTGAGACGTATCCCTGTTATCTTAAAGTTAGGGTAGCACAACAGGTTGTACCTTAACGACACAAGTGAAAGCTTGAATTGGCAGAAGAGAAATGAACTTAGTCGTGAACCTAGGAGCTCTCCTACATGTACTACTTAATATATGTGACAGAGGCCCCCACCTGTTTTCTTGTTTACATAAGTGGGCTGGCACAAAATCTCATTCTCAGAGGGAATATACTTGGTGAGTTAATTAATAACCCACTGATCCCTAAACCCTAACCTAAGGCATGGGGTTAGGGCAACCTAAGGTTAGGTCATCCCTAGGGTTGTTTCTACCCATATTTGACATGCTGAACTCACCGAAACCACCCAAAAGCTTAACTAGGACATAAAAATTAGGTTAAAATTTTTTTTAAATGGAAGTTCTAACTTCACCTAGAGTTTCTTGCAAATGCCTAATGACACCCATGCCTTAGCTCTGTCACGGGTGCATGTGTGAGACATCTCCTTTGTGAGGTTAGGGCATGAGCATGTCTAAGTCTATTAAGATAGGATCCTATCTACTTGGGATATCCTCTAGGGTTCGAGGGATGATCATTCTAGGGACTTAGGTAAGTCTTTTGTTTAACTAGGCATTTGATTCAAACTCTTGGGGTCATCTCGGAAGACTTAGTGTTTCTCACATAGGGTGATGACACCGAATGACCACTAGGCAATCACGTGTTGACTCTTCAGGTTAAAACTCTAATAATTAGTATCAAAGCCGTATTTTATGCGGTCAATAAGACTGTTTAAAGTATAGTGTGTTTTAGGGTTTAGTTAGTTCTAAATTTTTAAAATACTCTATCACTTTCAGCAAACACATCTGAATTCTATGCAAAGAGTTGGTCATGAGATATAACTCTTTAGAGAACACCTATTTCATAAGTGGGTGTGGGTTATGGACTCCAATATCGAAGGTAGCACTTGGAAGGCAATTTCCAAGTTGTATGCCAAGTTTAATTTACTGAACACTTCCACAAAACATGATGAGCTAGTTTGTTATGGTTTACAAACTAAGTCTTATGAAGTGAATCATGTAATATACCAAGTTTACACATTATTGAAAAATTTTCGTTTTTTCTTTAAAGTGTTTGAATTTAGGATAACACATGATTTGGAAACATGTCAAGATTCAATATCAGGTTAGGCAATAGTGTTCAAACAGGGAAAGGCTTATGCTAAATGTGCATCCTTAACTTCGGAAGAAGGGGCATATTCAAACATAAGAGTGAACACTACATTTTGACAAAAGTGTAAAATAAATTCTCATTATAGTGCATGTTTCAAGAGTGTAACTCCAAAAACAGATTATAGTGATGAACTTATAATACAACGGAATGTTAGATATTAACATATGATGAATATGTTAAGCAATTGATTTGAACTTCTAATGTAATTAAAAATTGTTCGATGTTTGCAATATTTTAATGACACTAGCTACAAGTAACATTAGGTCGAATAGTTTATTACATTCAAGTCACCTAATTTGAACATGTACAACTTGAAACCTTAATTAGCTATAAATGTGCACTTTGTATTTAAGTTGGCTAGCTTGACTAACTTGATTATGTAGTTGTCTCATATGAGATCATGAAAGAAACTTGGGTAATAGCTTGAGGATTCGTTTTCTTATCGATATAGTTTTGAGGTAGATGGCATGATCTACCATAAACAAAAATGTTGAAAACATACGTTTACATTTTTCAATTTATTGAGTGTTAAAGGACTTGCATAGTGAGGGCGTCCGAAACACACTTGTGCATTTTCATTGCTAACTCTTTAAGCTTAAAATTTGTAACATTGTTTGCAACTCTGATACTAATTGTTAGAGTTTTAACTCGAAGGGCCAACATGTGGCTGCCTAGTGGCCATTCGGTGTCATCACCCTGTGTGAACAACACTAAGTCTTCCAAGATGACCACAAGAGTCTGACTCAGATGCTTAGTTAAATAGAATACTTAGCGTCCTATCTTAAGTCCCTTAAAATGACTGTCCCTTGAACCCTAAAGGATGTCTCGAGTAAACTTTAGGATCCTATCCAATAGACCTAGACATGCTCATGCCCTAACCCTACAAAGGAAATGTGTCTCACATATACCCCCTGATAAAGCTAAGGCATCGTCACTTATCTCTTGAGGAATCACTCTCATTTGGGAGTACAACCCCTTTAGGGCGATAAGGAGTACCCTGAACCACAACTAACCCCTAAGGGTTTGAGTGGCTAAGTCACACCCTAGTACTTAGTGAGGACACGTGGGCAGACATGAGTGTCCTACTAAATAAACTCCCTAAGGCTAGGTTTGGATAACCTTAAATATACCTTGCGAGTGCTTCATGAAAGGGCTCCTACTAACAAGTATAGGTTGTTCAACCTCTGGATTCCAATGAAAACACTTCCCTAGCCAAGTGTGCCAAAGCACACCTAGTTACGAGACCTAACCTCCCTTGAGCGAATGCCCAAGGCTTAGCACCCTAGTGCAAACACAAGCATGCTTATTTATTAAAGTATCCAACCCCTTAGCGACAAACTCATGACACAACCCCAAAGGGCATGCCTCAGGCGTTGTATCGTGTGATGTTTAGCTCAATGTCACATCTCCATGTGACACTGCCTTCCTCGATGTGGGCTATCATGCCATAGCCCTTAAATTCAAGAATTGCATTAAGTGCCACAAACATGGTTCCTAAATGCCAACTCTAGAACCCCTTAGTGAACCCTCAAAAATTGAGTAATATGAACCTATCAAATAAGATCCCACACCCACAGTTGGACAATGACACGAATGTGCCTTGTTTAGCTATGAGTGCCACACTTAACTTGACATGGAGAAAGAGGTTGGAGACAAGCCTCAACCTCTATCCCTTGGAACATGCATTCCGACAAGACCTTCTAATCATGGATTCATCAGTGCTAAGGGTAGGCTATTCCGAAGGTGGGACGTACCCCTATTATATAAAAGTTAGGGTGGCATAACAAAGGGTTGTACCTTAATTACACAAGTTAAAGCTTGCACCGACAAAAGAGCAACGAACTCAGTCATGAACTCAAAAGCTCTCCTACATGTGCTACTTAATATATATGATAGAGCCCCCCTCCCGTTTTCATGTTTACATAAGTGGGCTAGCACGAAATCTCATTCCCATAAACAATATACTTGGTGAGTTAATTAATGACCCACTGACCCTTAAACCCTAACCTGAGGGGTTTAGGGCATGGGGTTAGGACAACCCTAGGGTTAGGGCAACCTTAGGGGTGTTTCTACCCAAATCCGACATGCCGAACTCATCAGAACCACCAAAATCTAATTGGGACACAGAAATTAGGGTAAGAGTTTTTTAAATGGAAGTGCTAGCTTCACCTAGAGTTTTTTGCAAATACCTAATGACACCCAATCGGATCATCACTAAATATTCAAGTGCACTAAGCGAGCCTGTTTCTTTTACACCTAAGGCTTATTAATATAATTCGGTAGGTACCAATACTCAACGTCCAAAGTAAAGAAGAGTCATAATAAAAACTATAATAATAAAGATTGAATTTTTGACTAGTAAATATGTTATAAACCTCTCAAATTCTATGATGTAAAAAAAGAAAGAAACCCATACTTCTTCAATAATGAAAGATTAATTAAGCTTCAATGGGAGATTAATTAATTAAGAATAATAAAAAACGCACATATCTTAGTGGTAGATGACTCTCCTCAAAAAACTATGTTCAACCAAAATATTACTTATATCCATCCAATCACTTTCGATGCATATTCTAATATTAATATCATTGATGAATTAGTGAAGTACTTGGATATGTGCCTCAAAAAGAAGAATTTTGAAAACTTTTGTAAGTAATATTTATCATGTAAAACATACCTTAACGTTTTTTTTTCCTCATAATTTTGAATTTTATAAATTAAAGAAAAGCAATTGGCCGCTCTACAATATTATTATTAAGGAACTTTAATTTTTAAATAAGCCTCTATGCACTTTTGTTCTTATCATAAATTATTGATTAAAATGATTCGATTAATTAATATAGTGATGATTTAAACAAAATGAGGAGATTTCTTTATACGGTTAAGGAAAAAGTAATTACAAATAATTAACAAGTTGATAAGGAAATCATTTCATTTGTAATTATGTTTGATAATATTTTTTAATTATTGTAAAATATTTTTATAGTGAAGAATAATATAAATGTTCTAAAATATTTTAGAAATATTCTTTATTAAGTAAGGTTAATCAAGGATTAATTTGATAATTAATTAATAATTAAAACTTAACTATATATTATTTAAATAATTAAATTAATTAAAACTTAAGTATTAATTAGTAATTTATTTTATATTCCTATTTTTATGTATCATGCCCATTTTAGTTACAATGTGCATATTTGCAAATCTGTTCACGACTCTTTTAGTTTTGGCATATAGTTATTACACTCATACCTTCGTCTTATGTGTGGATGCTTCTAACATCATTCTTGGGGTGTATTGATGTAGGAGAGTATGAGTGTGCCTAGCCATCATCACCCAATTCCGTACATATTACATTGTAGCCAATAGAGGTGAACTACGTGCAATGCTTCTTGGATACTTTCCCTCCTCTACTCATCTAAGTATGAACTCCCCTACAAAATAATCAAGCAAAACTTTAATAAAACGAAATACCTCACAATTATGAATTTTAGATATTTAAATATTAAATATTTAAGATTTTTTGTAATTTTTTTTATTTAATAGCGTTGCAATATATTTTATATATGTTTAATTGATTATTAAATACTATAATGTGTGTGTGTGTGTGTGTATATAATTGAAGTGCATGAAATTTTAAATTGACATTTCAACAGTTGAGATGTATGCAAGACGGTCAACATATATATTAGGTTTAATGGCTTTCAGTCATCCACATGAAAGGACGGAAGTGATGGTCGTGTAATAGAGTATAGTCAACTTGATCCTGCCTTTAGTCGTGCTTAAATAATACAAGTCTTTTATAAACAACTCGAAACACCAAATTTACATTTATAGCTATATTTATTTGAGTCCTTAATAACAACTCATGGATGACATCAAAGTTCATGGATGAAAGCACATATATTTATTTATGTAACATATGCGTGATTGCATAATATTTGTTTTAACCTGTAAAATCCTGAAGATAACTAAAATTTTATTAGCGTATAGTAATACTTTATTTTGAGCGTTATATCTGGCTATGTGAGAGTTGCCCTCTCTAAAGCCCGGTAGTATTACAGCATCTTGTTGACTATCCAGCGTACTCGTCAGGCGCTCCTCTGGAACATTGAACACCCACCCTCGAGTGCTGCACTTGAACGTTCAAAAAAGTCACACGCACACGCACACACACATGCATCAAGATACTGGGGGCATGATAATGATGCTCAAACAATGTGATTTGCTGCTTTAAGACACCAGCTTCAATAGGACCAGGAAGGACTCCTGCTTCGGTTTTTGCTATGCGGACAGGCTCCATAAGAACAAACGGA
>PUQB01000163.1:304112-467242 GCA_003024785.1 Selaginella tamariscina
CACTTGGCTGTGAGTGCACATGAATTTCTGACTGCATGCACACATGCACATGACTATGAATATACATGAATTTCTGAGTCTGGCGCACATACATGCATATACTAAGAGTGCTTTGCATTTTAAAGAGGGTGGACACCATCAACATCATTCAGGATACGGTGCCAACAACTGCGGTGGGCATGGACAGCCAGGTTACGGTGGTTACCCTGGATATGATCACTCTGCCTATGGTGGAAGTCATGGTTGCAATCCAACTTATGAATCTGGCCACAACAAATGTGGATACGGGCATGGTACTGGCCATGCACACTATGAACAGCCATATAACTATGGCTGTGCTCAGGGTGTGGAGAACAAGCATGGAGGATGCCCATGATACAATATAATGTGACCATGTAATAAAAGGCGTGATATAATAAAAACATAACGTAAGCTCATGTATGTTATATGTAATGTTCTGTTATAAAAGATATGCAACGACTTGTATAAGGATATTTCGTTTGTAATCTTTGAAAATGCATGAACTCCAAAAAGAATATAAGGGCGCGTGTTTGTTTGCATGTGTACAGACGACACATGGACATCTATATGTTCAATATTACATGTACATGTACAATATCAAAATATAGACATATATATAATAATATACATGAATATGTCTAGTTATACATAATATATATGCATTCCTACTGGTTGTGTATCTTACGTATGGTTTTATACATGCACACATATATATATATATATATACATAGGCATGTATATATGTATCGGTATATATCTACTCACATGTGTATTTTAAGGTTAGTTGGAGGGATGAGTAACAAATATCGACGACTGAGATTATATCTGTTTTGAGGTTAACTGTAACCCCATTGTGATGTGGCATGGATCGTGGACAAATTGTAGCTATGTATTATTATTATTTACTAGTCCAGTTGTTTTTATTTTCATTCTAGAAGTTTGGCTTGTAAGTTCTGTTTTATTATATTAACGAATGTTTTAATTCAAATGGGAATGTTTATAGTCCCATTTTCTTAATAATTAATAATTTTAATTATTTAATTAGCATTTTTAATATAAAAAAATAATTTTTAAAATAATATATGTTTAAAGAAAAAATATTTTTAAAAATGTATATTTAAAATATTAATAATTAATACATAAGTATTAATTATTTTTTATATATTTTTATTTTCATGTATAATTCCCATTTTAGTTACAATGTTCAAATTACTTGATTTTATGACATTAATTTTTAGTTTTTTAATTTTTTAACTTTCTTTTTTATTGATAATATTAGTATTTTGATGATATAATATATATATTTATATATCGGATATGATGAGAATGCTTTAAAATTAAATTAACTTTTCTTAAGTAATGTTAAAACAGTAAAATTAGCTATAACATTTTAAAAAAGCTATAGTTACAAAGAATGTTGCTGTGTAATTTAATATGTAAACTTAAGTTTAAAAAGTAACATCTTTTAGATATAATCAAAAACATAAAATTAAATCTGAATTATAATTAAAGAATGCATAGATTATGTTAAATTAGTATAACAATGTATATTAATGATTATGTTAGGTTTTTTACATAAATAATTTTTAAAAGACTGCCACTATTTAATATGTATATACACGCATAGCGTTCATTTGAATATAATTCTCTCTTTTTCTTTCAATACAACTATAAAGATTCTTCTTGTGATTGCCTATCAATGTCTATTATTGTTTTTAATTTAAACCATTGAGACTAAAAAGAATCTTTATAAATGTTTCATTTATGTTAATTATATATTAATCATGTGAAAATATGTTATATATATATGCTGTTATTTATATTGATAATAACTTACTGCTTTAAATATGGTCTTATCCTAATAGATACTGAGCGGTCTTTATGTAGAAATACTTACTATATAATGCAATTAACACAAATTAATCATAATTAATATAATATTATGGCATTTTTTAAATGTAATTATTCAGATAAAAAATTCAAAATTTGTACACATTGAATGCATGCATACAACACGGTGATATCTATATGAAGAGCATATGACATGCAAGTTTTAATTTGTTTATATATACACATGTAAGTATATATGTGTGTGTATAATCGTGTTTGTGAGTAATGTTGACAAGTATACATGTCTACGTAGATAAGTAATTAGATGTAGATGGACACACTAGACGTAAAACATGGAGGACGTACGTACATAACTTAGTTATGTGTGTGTGCGTGTGTGCGCCCATGTAGAAAGGAATGGTGAACAAATATAATAACAGTTCTTTATTGTATAAACACAAAGTTAATGCGTCACACCTACGATTCACCTGGCTGCATCCGGTATGCCTTCCTCCGTTTTAAGGTCCTGGATCGACAGGGAGTTGCGGTGTCAATTCACTCTTTGCCTTCAGGTACTTGCATTTCTCTCATACTCCTTCCGGTTCTTAATTAAGTTTTAAGTTCTACATATCAAAACTATGGCATGTACACAGAAGCTCTTTGTATTGTGTATGCTTCTGGTTCTGGCTGCTGCCGTTGATAGGCAGGTGGAAGTTCTCATCACTATGACCACGATGAATCTGAGCGTCGCCATAAGCACTTTAGTCCGTTTCTGCTCAAGGAGCCTGTTCAGATAGAAAAAACAGAGGCAGGTGAGATTAGAGTTCTTCCTGGTCCGGATGAAGCCGGTGTTTTAGCAGCAAATCATATTGGTTTAATCAGCATTAACATGGAGCCTAAAGCCCTTTTGCTCCCTCAATATCTCGATGCCTCCTGTGTTATGTATGTCCACAAAGGTGAGCACGATACATATGTTATTTTATATATGTTTTTCATCTTTGCTTACGGGACGGCTGACGCTTAGATGGGTTGAAGATGGGAAACTCTCCAAGCAGAACTTGACCACTGGCGATATATGCTCTTTCAGGCGGGCTTGTGTTCTATATACTCACACTGATGAAGGCCAAAGGCTACGTGTTTTTGCCATGTGTGACACCTCTGAGAGCCTGGAACTTGGACATTTTCAATCTTTCTTTGTTGGAGGTGGTGAAGACCCCCTACCGTCCTCTCTGGGTTTGATAGAGATACTCTTGCTGCTACTTTCAAGGTATGTAAAACATACGTGTGTGTAATATATTAAGCATGTTTAAATGTTTTTTGTACAGGTTGCCCCTGAGGATCTGACAAGGTCTCAGAGCAAGGCTCCAATTATCTATACCAGCAGATCAGAGTTTAGGAAAAGAACAAACGATGGTGACGGTGAACAGTCTCCTAAGCCTTTCAATCTTCATAAGAAAACACCTGATTTTGAAAATGACAATGATTGGACAATTGCTGTTCATGGCAAGGAGTTTAGTCCCTTGCAAGATGCTGGAGTTGGAGTGTTTGCTGTTAGCTTGAAACCCGTAAGCATCTTATAATATTATACATATAATAGTATTAATTAAACTACATTTTTATAATACTTCTTGACAGGGAGCTATGCTTGCACCTCACTGGAATCCAAGAGCTTCTGAAGTTGCATTTGTGACTAAGGGACAGGGATGCATTCAAGTTTTTTATCCAAATGGAACCAGCGCTTTGAACCAGAGGGTGGACGAGGGTGTTCCTCGGTACTTTCCTCAAATTGCTTCACGTGAAGGTCCCTTCGAGTTTGTTGGTTTCAGAACATCATCTAGTCCAAATCGCCCACAGTTTTTAGCAGGTACATTTCTCTCTCTCTCTCTCTCTCTCTCACACACACACACACACACACACACACACACAAGGTTTGCCGAGCTTTGAACCAGAGGGTGGACGAGGGTACAGTGATCGTTGTTCCTCGGTACTTTCCCATGTCTCAAATTGCTTCACGTGAAGGTCCCTTCGAGTTTGTTGGTTTCAGCACATCATCTAGTCCAAATCGCCCACAGTTTTTAGCAGGTGCATTTCTCTCTCTCTCTCTCTCTCTCACACACACACACAAGGTTTGCTGATGCCGTGTTACTGTTGTTATTGTGAAGGTTCAAGCTCAGTTCTCAAGGCAGTTGAGGGTGACATTATGTCCAAGGCATTCAACGTCCCTGAAGAGCGTTTGAAGACTATATTGAACAGTCAACCAGATCGTATAATTCTACCTGGCTTTATAGAGGAAGAGGAAGATGCTCCAAAACCTAGATACGTAGTTATGTAAAAGCAAGTAAGCACATAGTTCGTAAAGCCATAATATATATAATATAAGTTTTCCAGGCGCAAAGAATCTTGATATGATAACCATAGACTCCTACACATATATACAATACAGGTGGCAATTGTTATCATTATATTTGTTCTCCCACTTGTCACATATAAACAAAACAAAATTCCTTATATAAGACAGAAGGCTTAAACTCTTCATCATACTCAACTGTCTTGCGTTGTCTCTTCTTTTTGTGAGTTTGTATAGCTCTGCAGTTAAGAATGGCCTCCTTATTACATGGTGACAGGAAGGACGAGCACGTCAACCATCCAAGCCCCCAATATGGTTATAACAATCAAAATCCTGGCTATGGTAAGCTCCACACATGTACATACACACACGTTAGATCTATTTCTTTAGGAGTAGCTTCAAATTCATTGTGAGGATTACTCTTTTAAATGCATCTCTCTCTCTCTCGTTCATGCAGTGTTACTTTTAACTATTAATGCCACTATGATGATTCAGGACACATCCACGGTGGAGGACCTGTGAATCCCGGATATGATACTGCTTCTGGATACGGCCACAACGCCGGTGGTGGATACGGGCATGGTACCGTCCACAATGGACAGGCGGGCGATGGTGCCCATGGCAAAGAGAAGAAACAAGGGTTAAAGAAGACCAAGAAGAACCCTAACAAAGTTCGTAAAGATGGGAGCAGCTAAAAATGCAGGGTTTTGTGTATATCATGTCATAATGTAACCATGCAATCTTTGATATGACACACACATATCAATCTATTCTATAACAATATTAATATTAGCATTTGTCTGTGTTCATATACCACTTGAGACTGAGACTGAATCTAACTGTATATTGATTTCTTTTCTGCAAATGCGTCTACATAATTATACAAATAAAAAGCTTAAAAATACACACACAAGTATGCAATCATATATACATATGAAGTTCTATACATGTACTGCATGTTTAGAACACTGTATACAGCCAGTTACAGATCTTCAGACCCCTTCTTGTAATAATAGTTTGAAGTTTAATATATATATTTATTATATATCTGCTTATTTGACGTCTTATTGCACTCTTTCAACATGAGACGTGAATGTAAAAGAAAATGAATTACATAAATTTTTAAGCCAACCTGCACATATTTGGGCAGTTCGGCTGTTGCTTTTACGTGAATATAGAGGACATGCGTGTATTTTCTGCGTAAGTGCTATGATTAACCTTATATTCTTATTAGGTTCTCTGCCCACACGCTGTAAATAAATTATTCTTTTTCTATGTAAGTGGCCATTGTTGTCCTGCTGGTTCCTTTTTTTCTTATTCTTTGTATAGTTGCAGTTATAAAAAAATGGCCTCACTTTCTATGGTGACAGGAAGGACGAGCATGTTCACACTCCTAACCCTGGATATGGTCACAATAATCCAGCTCCAGGATATGGTAATAGAGAGAGAGATATTAATTAAACTTAAGGTCAGTTGAGTTGATCATGTTGACTATTTATAACGTCACTTCATCCAAATAGAGTGTTTTTGCAGCCTTCAAAGTGATCAATTGGCTACAACGGATTTAAACATATTTATTTTATTTATATTATCACCAGATAATAATGTCACTAGTGAAAGTACCTGGCAATCTATGGTGATGCCTGCACACATATGCATTCATATATTTGGTTTTTTAACTATAGCAACAACTATGAGCGTCATGCAGGTTACGGTGGTGAAGGAAATATGAACTCTGGATACGGATATGGACACGGTCAGCCTGGCTATGGTGAAGGCGCGTATACTGGCCATGGTTCCGCATATGGTCAAGGATACCAGGGAGGTGCATATCCCGGACAAGGCACCAACCCACCTCATGAACATGGCCACAATAAGGGTGCCTCTGGGCATGGTACTGGTCACGCACACTATGGATAGCCAGGCTACGATGGTGCTTATGGTGTCCAGAACAAACAAACATGGAGGGTGCCCGTAAAGATGTCATAATAGGCGTGGTATATAAAATGTGTGTTTGTAGTACAAATATAAGTTAAGTATATATATAAATATATACCATTTATAAATACGATTGTTGTATATATTTATTTAAATATTAATTAAGAAAGAATTAAATAGGTAAATAAATAAATCGTAAACACACATGCATATACGCTTATGTATATAACTGTACATATATATGGTCTGTAATGCATATAAATACATTTAGAATGTTGTTAAGGACAACGTTTAATTTCCTTTATAAATGTTTACTTATATTAACTTAAAAATATGCATGTATATATGTATTCTTCATAATTCTCTTAATATATTATAAAATGAATCTTTTTTTATTCAGTTAGTAATTAGTAATTTATTTATTAAGATTTAATTTTTTAACAAATACTAACATGTATAAATCATGAAATATATTAACCTTAAACGTTTTTTAATTTATATCCTATACCTAGTATTAACTTATGGTTTACTCTTCATGAACATAACAGATTTCACATATGCATGTTTGTTGTATATATTTGTAATTACCTTATTTATTGAATATTTGAATCGCTTATTAATTTATTTTAAAAAATTCAATTTTAGAAAGTATAATATTGTTCTTGTTATTTTTTTAAAAGAATATTTTAATATATTTTAAGCATATTCTAATGTCTGTATTACATTTTACTCACTGTTTGCTTTACACCAACGATTTACCTGTCTGTCTACTTGGCAGATGCATGCGCTATGCCTTCCTCCGTTTTAAGGTCCTGTATCGACAGGGAGTTGCGGTATCAATTCACTTTTCGCCTTCAGGTGCTTACATTTCTCTCGTACTCCTTCGGTTCTTAATTAAGTTAAGTTTTACAGATCAAAACTATGGCGAATACGCAGAAGCTCTTCGTATTGTGTATGCTTCTGGTTCTGGCTGCTGCCGCTGCTAGGCATCATGGAGATGGAAATGACCACCATGAATCTGAGCGTCGCCATAAGCACTCTAGTCCGTTTGTGCTCAAGGAGCCTGTTCAGATAGCAAAAACAGAGGCAGGTGAGATTAGAGTTCTTCCTGGTCCGGATGAAGCCGGTGTTTTAGCAACAAATCATATTGGTTTAAGCATCATTAGTATGGAGCCTAAAGCCCTTTTGCTCCCTCAATATCTTGATGCCTCCTGTGTTATGTATGTCCACAAAGGTGAGCACGATACACATAATAGTTTTATGTTATTTTTCATCTTTGCTTACAGGACAGCTGACACTTGGATGGGTTGAAGAAGGGAAACTCTCCAAGCAGAACTTGACCACTGGTGATATATATGCTCTTCCAGGCGGGCTTGCGTTCTATATACTCAACACTGATGAAGGTCAAAGGCTGCGTGTGTTTGCCATGTGTGACACCTCTGAGAGCCTGGAACCTGGACATTTTCAATCTTCCTTTGTTGGAGGTGGTGAAGATCCCCCTGCCGTCCTCGCTGGGTTTGATAGAGATACTCTTGCTGCTGCCTTCAAGGTGCGTGCACGTGCGTGTGTGTGATAATATATTACGTAAACATACATAGTGCAGGTTGCTCCTGAGGATATTGAAGATCTACTGAGGTCTCAGAACAAGGGTCCAATTATCTACACCAGCAGGTCAGAGTTGAGGCAAAGAACAAACGATGGTGATGATGGACAGTCTCCTAAGCCTTTCAATCTTCTTAAGAAGAACTGACCTGATTTTGAAAACGACAATGGTTGGACAATTGCTGTTCATGGAAAGGAGTTTAGTCCCTTGCAAGATGCCGGAGTTGGAGTCTTTGCTGTTAGCTTGAAACCGGTAAGCATTCTTAATTAAATACACTAGTATTAATTCTACTGCATTTTTAATAATATTTCTTGACAGGGGGCTATGCTTGCACCTCACTGGAATCCAAGAGCTTCTGAAGTTGCATTTGTGACTAAGGGACAGGGACGCATTCAGGTTTCTTATCAAAATGGAACCAGTGCTTTGAACCAGAGGGTGGACGAGGGTACAGTGATCTTTGTTCCTCGGTACTTTCCCATGTCTCAAATTGCTTCACGTGAAGGTCCCTTTGAGTTTGTTGGTTTCAGCACATCATCTCGTCCAAATCGTCCACAGTTTTTAGCAGGTGCATCCCTCTCTCTCTCTCCTCTCTCACACACACACACACTCACACTAGTTTTCTGATGCTGTGTTACTGTTGTTATTGTATAAAGGTTCAAGCTCAGTTCTCAAGGCAGTTGAGGGCGACATTATGTCCAAGGCATTCAACGTCCCTGAAGAGCGTTTGAAGATTATATTGAACAGTCAACCAGATGGTATAATTCTACCTGGCTTTATAGAGGAAGATGCTAGATTAGTTATGTAAAAGCAAGCAAGCACATAATATATAATGTAGTTTTTAAAGTTTGTACCGGATAATTTCGTACCTTGACCACACAAATTCATATTTACGCTTCGAGTGTCTTAAGTATTTTGTACGGGCGGTGACAAGCCTTTGTCCGATTTATTGTGTTAACAATCTAGTAGAGGGCATTAGTTCTTATGAATGACGTTGCCTCATAGATAATTATAGCTATTTATATGATCAATTCTCAACTTCGTATTAGAATACGAAAGTGTGTTTAAGTGTATGTTTACCAGTGTGTGTTGACAGAAAGTCATAGTGATCATTCAAATATAATTTTTTCTTTTATCTTAAAGTTTATTAAAGTTTGTTTTGCTTTAAAATTTAAATACATAGGAGATGAAACATTTATTTAAAAGTGTGTTTATTTATTATTCAAAATTTTAAATAGTTTTTCTCATGATAAAGACAAAAACAGCAGTGGAAATCATGTTTTCTCTTATAATGTGTTTTAACACAAATAATTTGAATGTTTATTTAGTTGAATTTTAAAATTTGAATCCTGTCCTTATAAAGTTTGGATATTTACAATACGTTAAAAAACATGGATTATTTGTTATATATATGTAAGATTATATAACAGAATATGTAAATTTAACAAATTATATATATGTAAGGGTAAGGGGTATATATGTAAATTTAATAAGTTTCAGGATTAGAATTGTAATTTTCATATTCTTAATATTTATGTCATCACTACAATTTAATTTTGTATAATTAAGTTTTTAATTAACATTTAAAAAAAAAATCTAAGCCATTAATTAGAATATATCTAAGCATATATTTCATTATATGTACTATTATAAGATATTATTAAGATATTCTAATAATTATCATTAAAGTTTTGAAATGAAATTCTAAATAAAATAAAATATTAAGATATAAACATAGAAAATTATTAGAATATTTTAACCTTTCTTTTATTTCTAAAGACATAATATGCACCTATGGACATTTAAAACAGACACCACACGCACGCAGGTATATATGTATTCATATTTAATTTAGACACATTTTAACGCATACACACATATTTTTTTAAACATTATATATATATGTATGTATATGTATAACAAATAATCCATGTTTTTTAATGTTAAGAACAAATTTTGTAATTTCAAAAACTTTAAGAAGTATGTTCCAACACAAACAACACACACACATATATATCACGCTAATGTTCTGTAATTACATGTTATTCTATCTTCGTATCTACATGTGTACTATATTGTTATTCATTTAAATAATTCATAATTACTGTTGTCAAACTTTAAGGTTTGAAAAAGTTATTGAACTTTAAACCTTATAAAATAATTTTTATAGATCAACCGAGGGTTACGCGATATATACATACATATACACCTGGACTGGAAGAGCGTGGTCAAGTTCCGCTTGAGCAAAGATAAAAAAACATTTTCTCTAAAGCTATTGTATGCAATGAATTTAGTAAAAACAAGCTTGCTACAAGCCTCAGATCTGTAGTCATTTTTGAGTTATATAATTACTGTGATAGTTGATAGTTAATTCTGTTTTCATGTAATTACAAATTGTAATTATATCAAAACAAGGTTGATGGTCACCGTCATTATTAATTTAATAATTTAGTTTAATAACTTTTTTACTTTATTATTAATATTAAATTGTGATTGATTTTTGCTACAGCTGGTTTCGCTGATTATATGTACCTTTGTGGACATACATAACCTAGTTGTTTGTGCTTAAGGAGCCTGTTCAGATATAGAGTTCTTTCTGGTTTGGATGAAGCTGGTGTTTAGCAGCAAATCATATTGGTTTAAGCATCATTGGCATGTGTCAGAGTTTTTACCTGGTGCACAAAGGTGGCTTGCTAGGTGCCAACCTTGGAATCTCCTATCTGGAAACCCCACGGAATCTGGTAAAGTAACATGTATTAGGAACCCGACCCTTAGGAACTTAAGCCCCTAACTTACCAAGTCCACGAACGAGGCTCACTTTGTGAATCAGGACACGCGGACTAGCCGAGCTACGGGTATCGTTCCTAGCTTGGCGTGGTTGAGGCGGCTGGAGCAAGGCCTCAACCACTAGTTTTTGCAGAACGTGAACTTGGGCAACGCTTTTGAGCTTGTGAGCAGGTTTTCGGGCCAAGGAATCTGACTAACTCCTTGGAAGTAACGTACTCCCATCACAAAGGCGCGATCCTACCAACAATAAGGATAGTCTAACCCATAGGTGGGACATACCCCTATCATATGATAGTTAGGGCGGCACAACAGAGGGTTGCGCCTTGATGACACAAGCTTAGCTTGCACCAGTAGGAGGTTAACAAGCTCTTTTTTGAACCTAGGAAGCCTCACTACATATACTCTACCTTATTTATGTGACAGAACCCCCCTTGTTTTCCTAAGTGAGTAAGTGGGCTGGCATGGAAATGCCAGCCCTTAGAGAAAATGGTTGTCCTAACCTAACCCTAAACCTAACTCGATAAGCTATACTTTGCGAAGAACCCTAACCTGGAACGTCAAAATGGGGGAGTTTCTAAAAGGTAAGTTCTAGCTTCGCCTAGAGTTTCTTACGAATACCTAATGACACCTGGCCGGACCATCACTAGATACCCAAGTGCACTAAATGGGCCTGTTTCCTACTATCTAAGGTTTATCACACAACTCGGTAAGTAACAATAGTCAAACCCTAAAGAAAAGGGTCGAGTCATAGTAAAAACTATGACACACTCTCCGCATTTGAAAATGTCAACGTCCTGTTGACGTTTAACTCCAAGACTAGACTAGGTTAGAAAAAATTAACCGAAAACTAACGCTAATCACTCTATGTAGAGTCAGCAAAATGTTCACAAGTTTTATTCCCCCCTTGCGTTACGCGAAGCCAAACACTTCAAAACCGTCGTTCACTGAGCAAGAACTCAGTTGCCAGAGGTACACATGCGACAAGAAGTCATTTGGAGACCTTTTGCACATCTACAAAGTCTGTCACCCGACACAGACAACAAGTTAGTTAATTTCTTTTAGTTAACTAGAATTTATATCAGAGCCTCTAGTTAATGTTGTCTGTCGGCCCCTAGGTTAAAAGAAATAACTTTATTTCTTAATCAGTTTGAGACCTCGCATCAGACTCATTCACCAACTCCATCGCGTTTTATAGATTCTCCAATGGTTCCTATATCGACTCACATGCTGGGTACCCTTTCCACTTAACAAGATATTCACGTTTACGTTTTCGCCGTCCATGAATGTTTCGCCCCTTTAATATTGCCTCAACTTCAAATTCTTTCTCCTCACCAACTAACTCTGGAGGCGGACGTAAATTATGATATCTATGTGGATGTTTCTCATCCTTGTGAAATGGCTCGAGAAAGTTGACATGAAACACATTGTGTATTGTTCCCAACTTGGAGGAAGATCTAACGCATAAGCCACTTTCCCTACTCGCTTCACCACATTGTATGGGCCTATGTAGTGCAATAAAACTTCTTTGAAAGAGTCGTTGGAACCTTCAGGTTTCTAGTACTCAACAATACCATATCCCCAACCTGATACTCTACATCCCGTCGATGCTTATCGTACTGTTGACGATACCTTTCCTATGCTGCAGCCATTGCTTGACGAGTAGCTTCTCATGTCCGATACAATTGTCCAGTGAACTCTGCTATAGAGGGAACTCGATTGACATCGTCTTTCAGTAACACCATACTCTGAGGAATACCACCCTTATTCCCAGTCAACACTTCCATTGGGCTACATTCGATCGCAGTGTGTGTCGAGTTATTGTAACATATCTCAGCCATATCCAAGTGTTCAGCCCAATCAAGTTGATCATCTTGAACATAGCATCTGAGATAGTCCTCGACTTGTCGGTTCACCCTCTCTGTTTGACCATTAGTTTGCGGATGATAGGATGTACTGAACTTGAGCATCATACAAATTGCTTAAACAACATTCCCCAAAACTTGCCCGTAAATCGAAGATCCTGATCTAAGATCATCGTTTCCGGTAGCCCGCGCATTCTTATGACTTTATGGAAGAACAACTTCGCTGCTTGAATTGCATTCACTATCTCTACAGTTAGAATGAAATGAGCAACCTTTGAAAACCGATCGACTACCACCATGAGTGCGTTAAAACCACAAGATTTTGGCAATCCCATGATAAAGTCCAAAGTACACTTTGAAATGGCCGCTCTGGAATCGGTATACACTGCAACTTTCCAACTCGTTTTTGCGATTGGCTCTTCACTTGTTGACATGTGGGGCATGTTTTGACATATTTGGCAACGTCATCTATCATACCGGCCAATAGAATCCCTGTTTCAACAAAGTCAACGTCTTATGCCTTCCACCATGTTCTGCCAAAGGTACGTCGTGATGCTCTCTTAACACCTCTCCTTCCATGTCCCTTCTGGAACATAGAGTCTCTTTTCTTTATAATAAAGAACTCCATCTTGTACCGCAAAATGAGCTTTTTGAGTGCATCCATTCGACTTTCTATTCCTTGCTAAAATATTACCATCTCTTCGTAATTGATGAACTTGTTTCCTCTTTGCCACCAGGCTCAAAGCCTCCTTAGCAAACTTGTCTTGAGGATACGCCGTCACAAATTCATCCACCAAAGTTGACACGGGTGCTGACATAATATGAAGATGACCCTTCCTACTGAGTGCATAGCTACCACATTGTCCTTTCCCGCTTTATGTCTGATTTCAGGCTGAATCGTGCCAACTTCTGCTGCCATCTAGCATACTTTGGCGATAGCTTTGGCTGCGTTTCAAAATACCTTAGAGTTACACTATATATCCAAACCACAGTGCCATGACTTGGAAGATAATGACGCCAATACTCCAAGGAAGCAACGATAGCATATATCTTTTTGTGAGTAGGCCATCGAGTTTGTGCGGCATCTAACTTCTTCGAGAAAAAGGACTGGATGTCCTTTCTGTTGCAATACACCACCAATTGCAAAGTCGGAAGCGTCACATTCTACTTCAAAGGGATCTTCAAAGATGGGCAACTGCAAAACTGGCTCAGAAGAGATAGCCTCTTTGAGTTTGACGAATGCACGTTGGCACTCTGGAGTCCAATGCCATGGAATGTTCTTCGTAAGATGTCAATGGGGCTATTTTGAGTAACCCTTTATGAATCTTCGGTAATACCCTGTCAGACCAAGAAATGATCTAACTTCATGCACGTCTTTTAAAGTCATCCACTCGTAAAGCTTGAATTTTCTTTGGATCCATGGCAACCTCCCCACCTGAGATCAAGTGTCCCAAGAAATCTATCTTGGTTTGACCAAATGCGCACTTGCTTTCTTTAGCATACAACTGGTTCTCCTCAACCTCTGAAACACTTTTTTAAGTGTTCCACATGTTCCTTCAATTGTCGAACTGAAAACCAGAATGTCATCAATATACACCACTACGAACTCGTCTAGATAGTCTCTAAACACATCATCCATCATTGTGCAAAAAGTTGCTGGAGCATTGCACAACCCGAATGGTAAGACTAGAAACTAAATGATCCATAACATGTTTGAAAAGTGGTCTTCTCAATGTCATTCTCTGCTACCCGAATTTGATGATACCCAGATCTCAAGTCTATTCTTGAAAAATACTTTGCCTTCGATAGCCTATCAAATAAGTTGTCCACTCATGGAAGAAGATACTTATTTTTGATAGTTATCGCGTTCAGCGCTCGATAGTCCCACACACATTCACATCGTACCATCCTTTTTCATTACAAACAAGATAGGTGCACCATACGGCAATCGACTAGGTCGAATGTGTCCTCGACCAATCAATTTTGTTAGCTGTCTCTTCATTCTACTAACTCTTGAGGATTCAACCGATATGGGGCTCTTGCCGTGGAGACGAACTTGGCAAAATCTCTATCATGTGGTCCACAGCTCGACGTGGAGGTAACTCGGCGGCAAGTCTTCTGGCAACATCCTTAAACATGTTCAAGACTTCCAAAATAGGTTCGAGAACAATTTGACCATCTCCTATTTTAACTTCACCAGTATCCAAAACCATTGCAAGAAACACACGTTCCCGATGTCTAACTGCCTTACGCAACTGAGTTAAGGTAAGGAACATAGGATTCCAATCCTTATCAGTTAGCGTTTCCACTGAGCGTGTGTTTTCTAATGTTCCTTTATCTGCTGCAAGCGTGATTCGATTATCTCCGGAACCCCTCATTTCGATTACATGTTTATGGAACCATTCCATACCCAAAACAAAGTCAAACCCCGTCATATTCAAGACAACTAAGTCTAGCTTAGCCTTCCAATTTTGATTTGGACAGGAACTGCCCTTGCTATATTATTAGTATTTTGAGAACCTTTGCCAAAATTGATCTTTATTTCACACATCTTTATTACATCCAAATTCAATCGACGAGCTAGACTAGTCGATATGAAGTTGTATGTTGCTCCAGTATCAATCATCATTCGGACTCGGTCCCCTTGTATCCTTCCTGTCAAATATAGAAAGGGTCAGTTTTGTCTTGAATAGCGAATAGGCAGGTTGTGTCTGGCACAACATTACCTTTCTGACTCATCTTTCGGATCTTCAAGCGTTTCTGGTTCAGCAACTTCCTCTTCTAGCATCGCCTTGAAATGACCCGACTTGTTGTAAGGGTGCTCGACATTGTCTAGCAAACCAGGCTTGTTACAATTATAACATTCAGATCCCCATGTGGATTGCGAGGGAGCAGACTTTGGAGCCGAGCCTTGCCTGTTGAGGTGGTGGTAACGCTAACGGTTTTCGAGATCCGATGGGTCTTGATGTGTCCAAAAACTTGAACTACCAACAAAGGGACTTGCATTTCGAATTCGATGGTGATTGATCTGGTCGCCTATCAAACCTTCTGAACCCAGACTTTGGAGGAAACCTCCTTGATTTAGGTTTTGCTTCCTCCCCTTTGTACAAGTCCTAACACATGCCATAAGCAACCTTTTGAGCTGCCTCTTGACATTCCCGATAGCTTGTTGGCTTGTACCTTAAGATTTCCCTTCACGTCTTCTCATTCAAGCTAGCCATGAAGCAACTTCGAGCTTCATCATCACTCATATTTGGCACCAATCGCCGTACACTTTCGAATCGATAAACGTGGTCCAATGGACTTCCCCGAACTCCCTATTGACAAAGTGCCAGGTCAGCACGCAATCGCAAACCAATCATCCGGCATATACTGCTTTTTGATCTCCTTTTTCATGTATTTCCAGCTGTTTCGGTATCCACGTTCACCTTCAATAATTCGCCACCAAGTCTTAGCTTCTTCTTTAAGAAATTGCTTGGCACATGCAACCTTTTCTGTCTTTCTCACAGAAGTAGCCTCGAAATAGCTTTCCATATCATACAACCAGTCATCCAAAACCTTATAATCCTTTGAACCCATGAAATTCAAAGGCTTTACCGGTTTGAATTTACTAGGACCTCCACCACCTACTTCTGTCGAACAATTGATTCAGAGGAACCTGACTCTGAGTCATACTTCTTCTTTTTTTGTGTGTCTGGTTGCGGAACATCTGGCACTGCAGTATTCGTTGGAATCTGAACGGCAACATTATCGATTCGGTCGTTCAAACCCAAAACATCCCCTCGAAGTTCGTTTAGGGCATCCATCATTATTTTTTGTCAACCAGGTCGTTGTCTAACTCTAGAGGGTCGACTTGGATCAGCCTCATCCATCTCCTCATTTTGAGCCTCTGCGGCAACCCTCTCTACCTCAGGCTTTGGTTGCTTTCTTTTGCTCATCGTATTGAACCCTAGTTTCAACACTCGGAGAATATGCTTGGAATATTTCCAATGTGAAGTTGGAAACACCCTGCACAGGTTGTACACCCACACACATCAGCTTAAACCAGCATAAGACTTTTGGACATACTTAGAATCTCACGCCGACTCATTGAGCAAGTGTTCTCCGAAGTTTGACAACTCACAAAATCAAACTCTCTGCGTAGAATACAGACATATCAACCGAAAACAATAGAGTATATCAAGAATTTAGAGTTATCTAAACACTGAAACACCCTACGACTTAAGGCAGTCCTACTGACCGTAGAGAACTTGCTCTGATACCAATTGTCAGAGTTTTTACCTGGTGCCACAAAGGCAACTTGCCAGGTGCCAACCCTGGAATCCCCTCTCTGAAAACCCCACGGAATCTGGTAAAGTAACCCGTATTAGGAACCTGACCCTTAGGAACTTAAGCCCCTAACTAACCAAGTCCACGAACGAGGCTCACCTTGTGAATCAGGACACTCGGACTAGCCGAGCTTCGGGTATCGTTCCTAACTTGGCGTGGTTGAGGCGATTGGAGCAAGGCCTCAACTACTAGTTTTGCAGAATGTGAACTCGAGCAACACCTTTGAGCTTGCGAGTAGGTTTTTGGGCCAAGGAATCTAACTAACTCCTTAGAAGTAACGTACTCCCGTCACAAAGGCGCGATCCTGCCAACAATAAGGATAGTCTAACCCAAAGGTGGGACATACCCTTGTCGTATGGTAGTTAGGGCGGCACAACAAAGGGTTGCGCCTTGACAACACAAGCTTAGCTTGCACCGGTAGGAGGTTAACGAGCTCTCTTTTGAACCCAGGAAGCCTCACTACATATACTCTACCTTATTTATGTGACAGACCCCCCCCCCCCCCACCCCCGTTTTTCTAAGTGAGTAAGTGGGCTGACACGGAAATGCCAGCCCTTAGAGAAAATGGTTGTCCTAACCTAACCCTAACCCTAACCCCTAGGGGGGGTTTAGGGCATGGGGTTAGGGCAAACCTAGAGTTAGGTCAACCCTAGGGGTGTCCCTAACCCTTATTTTGATAAGCTATACTTTGCAAAGAACCCTAACTTGGAACGTCAAAAAGGGGGAGAGTTTCTAAAAGGTAAGTTCTAGCTTCGCCTAGAGTTTCCTGCAAATACCTAATGACACCCGGCCGGACCATCACTAGATACCCAAGTGCACTAAACAAGCATGTTTTCTACTACATCTAGGGTTTGTCACACAACTCAACAACAGTCAAACCCCAAATTAAAGGGTCGATTCATAGTAAAAACTATGACAGCATGGAGACTGTTAAACAGAAAATCAGGAAACCAGGAAACTCCACCTTTTCCTATTTAACCGGTTTCCTTTCTCTTAACCTTTAAGAAAGGCTACACACTTTCTTTACATCAACTCTCCACATATACATATATTAAAACTCCTTCTCTCAAAGCCACAATGACTGGTCTCCGAAGTCAAGGGCAAGAACGAATTTTGGTTATTGCCTTGTTAGATCCATTCATTGAGAGTATACATATCACACACACAAGATCTTATAATATGCACCTTCATTACTAACATGAATACAAGAGAACAAAGTGTATAGACTCTCTCTCTCCGGCTGGAACTTCTTGTGGAGACCCCTTCTCCCTTGCTCTAACTACCTCTTAACTACCCTTCCTCTCACCACGTCATCTTTTCCTTTTCGAGATTTCCTTTTTCTTTTTCTTTTCCTCTCTCACATTTTCCTCTCGGTAAGGATTTTCCTCCTTCACAACCTTTCCTTCCATGCTTACTACGACCTTCCTACCCTTATTCCTATGCTCCTAATATTTTATCTTTAACACTACCCCCTCCTTATTCATTGCTGTGTCCTCACGGCAACTATCCTACTCCTTCCTTTGGATGTTGATCTTCATGGTCTCTCCTTTATCCTTCCAAAAGTTGTTCTTCACTTTCCTAAGTTCTTGGTTGGAAGTTGATACCTTAAGTTGCAGCACATGATTTCCTACATCTTGTTCCTTAGGATCAGCATTTGCTTTCTCTTCTTGTTCCTGAATAGTTTTCCTTCATGTTTCTTTGGCTTATTTTCTGTGTTTATATTCACTTGCTTTAAAGGATCTGTGGTATACACATATGTATACTTTGAAGGTTGTTCCTGCAAATCAATCTTATATGGGATTGCCTTATAGAACTTTTCCTGTAATTCAGGTCTGTAATTTTTCTTCTACTAAACTGTTTTCTTTCTTTCAGCATTATGTGAAGGTCAATATCTGTTAAAACCTTCAAGTTAGGATATGCTTTCAGGATTTCTACCTCTTCCTGATTATCTAGCCCATTAAACCAATCATATCCTTATAAAACAAGAGGTCAGTTTTTCCTTTTTAGCAAACCTTTTAGTATGATTATAGATCATTGGTTTTCCTTCTCCTTCTTTTACCATCATCTTTCATTTTCTTCCATTCTGAATAACCTTATCAAACTTAATCCATAGTCTGGCTAAGAACATAGTATAAATAATGTCCTTTTCTTCTTTTCGTAGGACAAGCAAAGGATATCTTATATTTGAATCCTTTTACTATGATAGTGACTCCTCTCATTATGTCTAGAGGCCTTACACTCTGTTGATCAGCCATTTTAAGGTTAAAAGGAGCAGGCTGGATTGGTCCTAAACCCATCCTTTTACATTCACCTTCTTCAATAAAATTCACACTCGAACCTCCATCTATTAACACTCTCTTTAACTTATTCATGCCCACATATACTGTGATGCAAGGAACTTGTCCATCATAATCACCTTCATACAGTACTTTCTTATCCATTTTACAAATTGTATATCCTTCACTTGAAGGTGATGTTTGTTGAACTAAACTTAATGCATTTAATATCTGATTTCTTATGTAAGGAGTTACCTATATCAACTGTCCAAGCGTAACCTTTACCTCCTGATTTATAGCTTGGTGATACATGGAGTCCATTGTCTTATCTTGTAATGGTAAGACTAAAAAATCTTGTTTACCTTTATCTACACCTTCTGATGCGTTATCAAGCCGACCTTTTCGGTCAGGATCCTGCTCCTGCTCGTTTACCTTTTCCTATAATAAGCTCTCCTTCTTGTTAGGAATAGTAACTACCTCTCCTTCTCCATAATAAGAGGATTCCTTTTCATTCCTTTGAAGAGCTATAACTACCCTTGCAACAGGTGGATACTCATCTTTTCCTTCCTCTATTTGAATTAGCCTTGTTGTAGGCTGCACATTAGTTATCCTAGTAGAAGTAGGAGGTTGTACATTCCGCCGAGGACATTCTCTAAAGATATATCCTGTTTCACCACATGTATAACAAACATGGGAAGGAAAATTCCTACCATGTGGTCCTTGTCTATCATTGATCTGATTATATTGCTTATTTCTGCCTCTTTAACCTTGATAAGGTCTTTCTTCTCCTCTATATTGTTTATCATTTCTGTCTCTATAGGATTTATTCTTTTGTTGTCCATTGTATGGACCATTCCTTTCTTTGTAATACATGTCCTCTCTGTTTTCGTAAGGAACATCATTCCTTCTCTCATAATATCCAAAGTTCCTATTCTGATAAGGAATCTCATTCCTTCTACCATATGATATATTATTTCTGTTCTCATAAGGAATAACATTATCATTCCTATCATTCCCACTGTTCCTATTAGGTGGGAACCTTCTAGGAGGTGGACGTTCCTTCATTCTCCATTCTCTCTCTATTTGAGCCACATTCTGGTTTAGGAACTGCCTGCAATTCCGAGCCACATGTCCTTCCTTTCCACATATTTGGCATGTAGGCAGTTATAGCCTACATTCCTCCACTGTATGGCCAAGATTATTAAATTTAGTGCACCATACCTTTGCCTTTATCTCTTCCTTAAATGTCATTCCCTTCAAAGTTTTCATCATTTGAGCCAATGTTTTTTTATCTATTAAATATTTATGAACCTTTACTACATCAGCCTTTTCTTCCTCTTCATCAGAGGATTCTTCGTTTCTTCCATATACTTTCAACTTTCCTTCTGCAATCTTTTCTATTTGTCTTCTCTTCTTTTCATATATTTTTAATTGAGTAATGAAATCCTCTCTATCCTTTTCATTAATAATGAGTGCTAAATCTCTATATAGTTTTAGCAACCCTTGCTTATACCATTGCAAATAAGGCATCCTCCTTTACATATGCCTTACACTTTTTCTCATGTTTATTAAAACGGTGTGTATATTCAGCTATCTTTTCTGTTTTGCCTTGAAGAATGGTTCTTAACTTCTTTAAGTGTTTTTTTAAACAATTCCTCTTTTCTGAAATATTCCTTAAAAGCCTCAGTAACCTTCTGATAATCCTCTCTAATGCCCTTTTCAAGATCATAATACCAATTAGAGGCATTTCCTTTCAATGTATGTGGAAATATAAGCAGCTTTTTTACATTCATCACATTATATAGTTTTACTACCTCTTCAAACTGTTGTAAATGTCTTTTCGGATTTTCCTTCTTTCCTGTAGAGAATGTGGGATACATCACCGTACCCCCAAACATTCCCGAGAAAAGTGCCATATTTGTAATAATCCTTTGCTCCGGTGTATTTCCTCTTACACCTTCCTCCCTTCCTCTCTGGGAGTTCTCAAGAGATCCTTCTCCTTTCAATCTCGGTATATGAACATGCACTCCTTCCCTTCCTCTCACATTTTCCTCTAAACCAGCTGTTTGATACTGCCTCCAGTTCTCTGGATTATGCTCAAATTTCTGTATTGTTTCTGCAATATCCTCTACTATCTTGCTAAGGATATTTTGACGTCTATTTTCGTCAGTTTCAGGTTGTTGTTGGGCAGCCACTCTATTGGCCTGCCTTTGGTTCCTCTGATCAGCCAATGCTGGATCAGGACGATGATTTCTCCATGGCTCCATTCATTCCTTCTCCTATACACATCCGGCTCTACACCTTTTGAGCCTCTTTTCTCAATGAATGCTAACACTGCAATGGCGAAATCCCTCCGTGGTTGCCAAATGTTAAACAGGAAATCAGGAAACTCCACCTTTTCATGTTTAACTGGTTTCCTTTCTCTTAACCTTTAAGAAAGGCTACACACTTTCTTTACATCAACTCTCCACATATACATATATTAAAACTCCTTCTCTCAAAGCCACAATGACTAGTCTCCAAAGTCAAGGGCAAGAACGGATTTTTTGTTAGATCCATTCATTAAGAGTATACATATCACACACACAAGATCTTATAATATGCACCTTCATTACTAACATGAATACAAGAGAACAAAGTGTAGAGACTCTCTCTCTCCTGCTGGAACTTCTTGTGGAGACCCCTTCTCCCTTGCCCTAACTACCTCTTAACTACCCTTCCTCTCGCCACATCATCCTTTTCCTTTCCGAGATTTCCTTTTCCTTTCTCACCTTTTCCTCTTGGTAAGGATTTTCCTCTTGGTAAGGATTTTCCTCCTTCACAACCTTTTCTTCCATGCTTACTACAAACCTTCCTACCCTTATTCTCTCCACAGTAGGATGTCCTATACTCTTAATATTTTACCTTTAATAGAGACTAAAGCCCTTCTACCCTCTCAATATCTTGATGCCTCTTGTGCCACTTATGGTGATGCCCAAATTCATCCTTGTCATGGTGATGAGTGTATCCCACAATGCCTAGCAGTAGCAGCCAGAACCAAAAGCACACAATACGAAGAGCTTTTGTGTATTTGCCATCTATAGAACTTAAAACCTAACTAGGAGTATGAGAGAAATACAAGTACCTGAAGGCAAAGAGTGAATTGATACCATGTGGTTACACATCATGTGGTATGCCTTCCTCCGTTTTAAGGTCTTGAATTGATAGGGAGTTGTGGGCTCAATAGAGGTTAGATCTCGTGACTAGATGTGCTATTGACACACTTGACTAGGGGGTGTTCTCCTTAGGATCTAAGGGTTAAACAACTTAAGCTTATTAGCAAGAGCCCTTTAATGAGGCATTTGTGAGGTCGTGTACTTAGGGTTATCCAAATCTAGTCTTAGAAAGTTTACTTAGTAGACCACTCATGTTTGCTTACGGCACACACTCATGTCCTTATTAAGTACTAGCCGTAGGTTTAGGGTATGACTTAGCCACTCAAACCCTTAAGGTTAATCATGGGTCAAAGTACCCTTTGTTCCCTTAAAAGGGTTGTACTCTCGAATGAGGGTGATTCCTCAAGAAATAAATCATGATTCCTTAGCATATGTGCAATACATGTCTCCTTAGTGGGGTTAAGGTATGAACATGTTTAAGTCTTTTGGTTTAGGGCAAGATTCAAGGGATAGGGACTTAGGGTATGACTTTAAGTTTTGTGCTTATTTAGGCATTTGAGTTAGACTTTTGGGGTTGTCTTAGAAAACTTAATGTTGCTCATACAAATATTAACACCAGATAGCCACGTGTTGATTCTTCGAGTTAAACTTTGACATATTTAAAGGGAGAAACTTACCTACTAGGACTGTCAAGCCACGATCCAAGAGCAAGGAGGCTTGACTCAGGAGCAGGACAAGGATTAGGAACAAGACAGGAGCAGGACAGGAACTAGGAACAAGATAAGGAGAGAACAGGAAGCAAGGAACAAGACAAGATTGATCGTAGAAAGACTGGTGTTGATAGTAGCTGATTGTAACAACAATTAGGTCGGAGCTTTTATACTCACAACTCCAAGCTAATCTGGTCATGAGTCTAATCTAGTCATGAGCTAAAAATAGTGACCCTTATCCTCTAGGCATATCCTGTAGTATATCCTATAGGCATATCCTATAGGAATATCCTATAGGTATATCCTGTAGATATATCTTATAGGCATATCCTGTAGGAATATCCTGCAGGCATATCCTGTAACTCGTATCCTGTATCCTGCATCCTGTATCGGGTCGTGACAATACCTCCTCCCTAAGGACAAGTTTCACGAGTCTTGGGATCTGGTTTAGCAGGATAACGCCGATGGAAAGCAGCAACTTTGGAAAAAGTATGGAGTAAGTTGGATGTAGGTTCCCAAGTGCGATCGGTAGGTAAATAACCTTTCCAATCCACCAAGTATTAAAGTTGGCGGCGATGAAGACGAGAATCAAGATGGCTGCAACTTCGTACTCATGTTCACCGTCAATGACCATAGGAGGGGGAGGAGAAGAAGCACGACAGGAAGAGAAGAAGGATGATACGGCTCACAACAAGAGGTGTTGAAACACATGATGAAGTTTTACCGTAGATGGTAACTCGAGTTGGAAAGCTATAGGATTGACCTCAGCCGCAATCCTGTAAGGGCCCAATCTTTGAAAATCCAACTTAGAAGAAGGCCTGTTGGTGCGAATATGCCGACGAAGAAGCCACACGAGATCACCAATCTTGTATGCAGGTGCCGGTTGACGATGAGCATTAGCATGACGCTTGTACCGTTCCTGTGCCTGCTGAAGATGAACCTGGGATCCTCATGTACCTGACGAAGATGCTGGAGACGATCCTGTACTGCAGGAGTGGAAGAAGGAGAAGCAGGAGGAGCAAAGTCAAAACGTGGATGGTAGCCTGTAAGAGCAAAGAAAGGTGTCTGGCCTGTAGATGCGTGAACGGAGTTGTTGTAGGCAAACTCCGCCATTAGAAGAAGGTCCAACCAGTTGTCCTGCTGGTAACTGATAAAGCGCGAAGATATTGCTTCAAGGTCTAAATCGTGCGTTTCTGACTGCCATTAGTTAGTTGTGGATGGTATCCTGAAGAAAGGTCCGCTTTAACCTGTAGACTCCGGAGAAGTTTCTCGCCAAAACTTGGACATGAATTGTGGGCCTCGATCAAAAATAATGCTCTCAGGAAGACTATGGTGTTGGAATACTTTGCGGATCACCAACTCAGTGGTTGTCTGGCCTGTAGTAGTCTTGTGACATGGTAGAAAATGAGCTTGTTTAGTGAAACGATCAACCACCACAAGAACTGCATCAAATCCACGAGGAGGAAGATCTGTGAGGAAATCCATAGAAATGGATCTCCAAGGAGCAGAAGGAACAGGAAGAGGACGAAGAAGACCAGAGGGCACGTGACGAGGCATCTTCGACCTATTGCAGGTGTCACAACTCTGTACAAACTTGTCCACAAAACCTCGCAACCCAGGCCACCAATAGTTGTGAGTCACCAACTCAATTGTCTTGGCCACACCAAAATGTCATGTAGCCGAGGTATCATGACAATCCTGTACCACACGAGTCCTGCAAACACCAACAGGAACGTACATGAGACCTTTCCGATACAAGAGTCTGTCCTGTATGGCAAACAACTTGTAATCTGTACGGGAACTGGAGGAAGAGGAACTTGCAATGTCAGGACTAATGTGTGAAAACACATTCCTTGCCAAGTCGTCTGTAGCTAACTGCAAATGAATGTCATGTAGAAGTGTGGAATCTGCTGGAGCCTGATGAACTTGTAGTGCTGCAAGTCGAAGTCAACTAGGACCCAACAAACTTGCTTTGACAGTCATATGCAGGATCGCCCAGGGTCGGTGCAAGGTAAGAGCACTTAGACAATGCATCCGCCTTGCCATTTCGAAAACCAAGCCTGTAGATGATGACGAAATCAAAACGTGATAGGAACTCCGCCCACCTAGCCTGTCGCCGAATGAGAACTTGAGCCATTTGAAAATACTCTAGGTTCTTGTGATCCGTAAGAACTTGTACATGATGTAGCACCTTCCAGGAAATGCCGCCACTCCTCAAACGAATCCACAATGGCCTTGAGTTCCTTGTCATGAATCTCGTAATTAATCTCTGCTGAAAGGAACTTATAAGAGTGAAAAGCTACAGGATGAAGTAACTTGTCTTTTCCAACTTGTGATAGAACAGATCCTACTGTAAAATCCGAGGCATCTGCTTCAACGAAGAAGGGACAAGAAGGATCAGGATCAGGATGTGCTAAAATCGGAGCTGTTGTGAAGGCGTCCTTGAGTGTTGTGAATGCATGTCCTGCCTTGTCGACCAAGAGAACACTCCTATGCGCTTGGTGAGTTCCGTGAGTGGAAGTACACGCTTGGAGAAGTCCTGTATGAAACGCCTGTAGAAGTTTGCAAAGCCAAGGAAACATTGTACGTCTCGTACAGACTTAGGCCTTTCCCACTCCGTAATAGTCTTCACCTTGTGCATGTCCATGGAAACACCAGCAGGGGAGACGATGTAGCCCAAGAACTCCACAGTATCCCTGTCGAAGAAACACTTCTCCAACTTCGCATACAGGCCATGCTCGCAGGACTAGTTGTACATGCTTGTCATGAGCCGCCTGGTCCTTGGAGAAAATCAAAATGTCATCGAGGTAGATTACCACAAACTAGTCTAAAAAGTCATGAAAGATGTCGTTCACCATGTGTTGGAACACAGCTGGGGCATTAGTAAGTCCGAAAGGCATCACCGTGTACTCGAAATGTCCATACCTTGTATGAAAGGCAGTCTTCCACTCATCGCCTGGACGAATCCGCACAAGATTGTAAGCCCCTCGTAAGTCGATCTTCATGAACACCTTTGCTCCTTGCAGCCGATCGAGAAGTTCCGGGATCAATGGCAATGGGTACCAGTTCGAATGGTGACTTGATTCAAACCTTTGTAGTCCACAACCAAACGTAAACTCCCATCTTTCTTCTTGACAAAGAAGATAGGTGCTCATGCAGGGGACTTTGAGTGACGAATGAAGCCGGATGCCAAGTTTTCCTCGATGTACTGACGAAGAACCTCCAATTCTGTAGGTGACAATGCATAAATTGGTTCGAACGGTGGAGTCTTTCCTTCCACAAGATCGATAAGACAGTCATAGGACTTGTGAATAGGAAGAACTGCAGCATTGTGCTTGTCAAAAACGTCCTGAAAGGAGTGATACTGGATGGCAGGGAAGAAAAGAGGAGAAGAAGGAGGAGGAGAAGAAGGAACAGGAGAAGGAGATTGAAAAACAGGGGAGTCAGATATAAGAAAGGTAGAAGAGGACGTAGGAGTTACTTGGAAGGCAAAAAGATGAAAAGGAGCAGGATCAGTGGCAAGTTTATGCATGGTAATGGTAAAACTCGGAGAGGAGAAGGAGGGAGCTGTGATTGAAAAAAGAGGAAGGATCTTGGGGGGTGGAATACAAGAAGAGTAATGAAAAGAGGCAGGATTGGGAGAAACATGTGTGGATGTTGACAAGTGTACAGGATTGGAGTGGCTCCTTCGTCTATGGAGGTTCAATGGCTCCTAGACAAAGTGAACATTGAAGTTTCCCGACTGAACTTCAGCTTCAACTTCACGCTCTTGAACTTTCTGGCTTTAATAGGACATTCCGCCGCCTTGTGTCCTGCTTCACCACAATACAAATATAGATTCTCACTACAGTGACACTCAGCAGCAGAAAGTGAGCCACTCAACCTCCATAGGAACTACTCCAGAAGGTGTCGCAGGAGTATGTACCACAACTGCATGATTGGCTTGTAGGAACTGTTGACGAAATTTTTCCTGACGACGCTCGAACAAGCGGTTGTCGCAGCGAACGGCATGTTGCATGATCTCTGCTAATGTTTGGGCATCCGGTAACGTAAGGAGAAGGTCTTTCACGTCATTCCTCAACCCAAAACGGAAGTGTTCGATCAATGTAGTCTCCTCCCATGGAATGTTCGTGCAAAGTTGTTGAAATTCGGATGCATAGACAGAAGCTAGTCGAGATCCTTGTGTGAGCTTTTGTAACTTCGTGCATGCGAAACGGTACTTATCGGGATCTCCAAAGTAAGCTTCAAAGGCAGCCACAAAACCTTCAAAGTCTTTCATCAATGGGTTGTCACGCTCCAGCAAAGGGGCAGCCCATGGAGATCCAACTAGTAAGGATGCCAAAAGGCTAACCTTTTATGCATCAGTCAAGTAGCGGCGTGGTTGCATATGGATCAAAAGCCTAATCTGATTCAGGAACCCTTGGAAATCGGCATGATTGCCATTGAGCTTTTCCGGCATGCTAATCTTCGGCTCCGAAGAAGTGTTCGATGGAGAGGAAACCATGGATGCTTGAGAGAGAGCCTGCATAGTAGCCTTGGAGGATGCATCAGCAGCTGCATGCGCCGCATTGGTGGAACCTTGCAGATCTGTGACCACTTAAAGTGGCCAGCTCATGAAGCAATATTTGGTGCTCGCGTTGAAATTGCTCAAAATCGGCCATGATCTATGAAAGAAAAAAGGAGGAAAACGAAGGAGAAGAATCAAAGAAAAAAAGTAGTTAGAAATCGAAAGCTATGAAAGGAGTTACTATCAAACTGTCAAGCCACGATCCAAGAACAAGGAAGTGAGCAGGATTCCGAGAACAAGGAAGCTTGACTCAGAAGCAGGACAAGGAACTAAGAACCAAGAACAAGACAAGAGCAGGAGGCAATGAGTAAGACAAGACAAGATTGATCGTAGAAAGACTGGTGTTGATAGTAACTGATTGTACAACAATTAAGTCGGAACTTTTATATTCACAACTCCAAGCTTGTCAGAGTTTTAACCCAAAGGGCCAACACGTGGCAACACGTGGCTGCCAGGTGGCCATTCGGCGTCATCACCCTGTGTGAGCAACGCTAAGTTCCCCAGAACAACCCAACGACCCCTAGGGTTAGACTCTAATGCCCAAGTGGACAAGAGACTTAGGGTTTAGCCTAAGTCTCCCTAGAATGTCTGCCCCCAGAACCCTTGAGGGATAACCTTAGTTGACTTAGGGTCTTGCCCTAGAAGACCTAACAGCTCATGCCCTAACCCCATCAAGGAAACGTGTGTTCCACACATACCCCCGTGATACAGCTAAGGCATTGTCACTTACCCCTTGAGGAATCACCCTCATCCGGGAGTACAACCCCTTTAGGGCGACAAGGGGTACCTTGAACCACGACTAACCCCTAAGGGTTTGAGTGGCCAAGTTACACCCTAGACCTAGGGCTAGTACTTAGTGAGGACAGAGTGTGCGCCGTAGGCGAACACGAGTGTTCTGCTAAGCAAACTCCCTAAGGCTAGGTTTGGGATAACCTTAAGCACATGACCTTGCGAGTGCCTTACGAAAGGGCTTCTGCTAATGAGCTTAGGTTGTTCAACCCTGGATTCCAAGGAGAACACTCCCCTAGCCAAGTGTGCCAAAGCACACCTAGTTACGAGACCTAACCTCCCTCGAGCGGATGCCCAAGGCTTAGCACCCTAGTGCAAGCACAAGCATGCCTGTTTGCTAGAGTATCCAACCCCTTAGCGACAAGCCCATGACATAACCCCAAAGGGTGCCTCGGGCGTTGTACCATGTGACGTTTAGCCCAGTGTCACATCCCCATGTGACACTGCCTTCCAAGATGTGGGCTATCATGCCATAGCCCTTAGATTCAAGAGTTGCACCAAGTACCACAAACGTGGTTCCTAAATGCCAACTCTAGAACCCCTCAATGAACCCTCAGGAACCAAGTAACGTGAACCTGTCAAACAAGATCCCACGCCCACAGTTGGACAAGGACACAGATGTGCCTTGCTTGGCCGTGAGTGCTACACCTAGCTTGAAGTGGAGGAGGAGGTTGGAGATAAGCCTCAACCTCTGCCTCTTGGAACGTGCATCCCGACAAGACCTCCCAGGCATGGATTCGCCAACGTTAAGGGTAAGCTACCCCGAAGGTGGGACGTACCCCTGGCATCTGGAAGTTAGGGCGGCACAACAGAGGGTTGTACCTTAACGACACAAGCTGAAGCTTGCACCGGCAGAAGAGCAACGAACTCATTCATGAACCCAGGAGCTCTCCTACGTATACTCTACCTTATTTATGTGACGAGCCCCCCCCCCTCTTTTCCTGTTTGTATTAGTGGGCTGGCACTGAATTCTAGCCCCTTAGATAAATTAGCAATATGAGCCTATAACTCACCCTTACTCCTACCCCTAAACCCTACCCAAGGGGTGGGGGTTTTAGGGCGTGGGTTAGGGCAACCCTAGGGTTAGGTCAACCCTAGGGTGTTCCTAACCCTACTTATCACGCCGAACTCATCTGCAAGGACCAATCAGCCTATTCGGGACGTCAAAATTGGGGTGGGTTTTCTAGAAGGTAAGTGCTACCTTCGCTTAGAGTTTCTCGCGATATCTAAAGATAGCCGACCGAACTACCCTAAACCAAGTGCACTAAGCGGGGCTGTTTCTCACTACATCTAGGGTCCATCAACATAGTACAGTAGGTAACAACAGTCAACGTCCAAAGTAAAGGGTCGAGTCATAGTAAAAACTATGACACACTCCCCGCCTTTGAAAATGTCAACGTCCTCGTTGACGTCCAACTCCAAGACTAGATAATGTTAGAAAAAACTAACCAAAACTAACATATCACTCTATGCGGAGTTAGCCAAAAGTTCACATAAGTTTTATTACCCCCCTTGCATTACGCGAAACCAAGTACTTCAGAACCGTCGTTCACTGAGTCGTAAACCCAGCTGCCGGAGGCACCACCTGCGACATGAAGTCACCTGGAGACCTTTTGCACGTCTGCAAAGTCTGTCACCCGACGCACACAACACTGGTTAATTTCTTTACTTAACTAGAATTTATATTGGAGGCCTCTAGTTAGTGTTGTTGCCGGCCCCTTGGTTAACAAGAAATAAAGACTTGCTTTATTCCTTAATATTAAACGATGTTGATGACCTCTGTCATCTAGCGCACAACAAGCACTTCTCAAATGCTTGACCAAACACCTTCGCTTTTCTTTGATTTTCCAATGGTCCCACATGTTACGATATTATAGCTTATATCTCTGCATCCCTCGGTGCTTCTCATTACCCCTTTTCATAAGGGTCTGCTACTATACCTATCTCTCATTAGTATATAGCTACGCCAGACTAAGTATGAGACTTTTATCGGAATCAAGCTCTTTTCCTATACAAGAGTACAATTCGTAAAACCCTGTTCTCTGTAAACATGTCAATTGGCCAGAGGCGATCACAGAGGCGCATGGCTGTACACATGTATACAACAAGGTCTTGCCAACTGCCATTCGTCTTTCACAACCAACTTTGTACTCTTTCATAACACCGACCAGTTCAGGGACCAGATAAGCTAACATACCTTTCTTACAAACCGATGTGGAAACCAGGAAATTCAACCCATCTCTAGTGCCTCAATCGACAACCTTTAGATAACATGTTTCTTAATTGTCACTTTCATTGTACTCATTCCCCAAAGAGCACATCGTACTAGATGCCGTTCAATACTTCCTAACTCCTTATCGTACTAAGTTTAAAATACCAATTTTAGAACTTAGTTTCCACGATAAGAGTCTCTCTGAATCAGAATACTGCACGCCTCCATAACATTATATTTATTTCCAACTCTTAAACTGATTTCGTAAATGTTTCTCAACATTATACCAAAGTATAACATTTCACTAATTGAAGCAACTAGTGTTTTTGATAAACATCTTTTTAAAACTAATCTTATTCTATAAATAGTTGCAATTTCGATATTGATACTTTCGAATGGATAATGATCGTTTTAATGTTCAAATCCTAAGCTTATCAACTAGTTGTTATACTAGTGGATATAAACTTACAATTATATCAATTTATCAAAATGTACAACTACATTATAGATATGGTCTTAGTTTACATGCACCGAACTTCAATTTTGAGACGGAAATATAATGTTATGACAGTATTTCAAGGAACTTTGTTCAGAGACTAAGAGGAATCATGAACTAGTGTCTGGTTCATCTAACTGATTTAGTAACCTCCACATAAATGTTATCATAACACTGAAGTGTTATATCAACTTCATGTTGTCATATCTTATAATTCAATAGATCTCCCCAAACATGAATAAGATATCTAGTTCAGTACATTGAACTAAGATACATTATTCACTCTAGACACCTAGCAATCCAGAAAGTATCCATTGCCCCTCAAGCAATGTATTGAGAAATGTCTCATTTCTCAACTAACTTGAAAACACGTTTCAGTTATAACACTAAGGTAGTGCCTTACCAAAGTGTCAGACTCAAATCCACTTGAGTCTTTATATTATATGATTATGGCCATCTCATGTGATCATAACCAAGTTTTGATATTGAGCGCTCCAAACTCAATATTGAAGGAGATATCATACCATACTTTGACAAGTCATTTATAACCAATCTTGAAAAGATTGTTACAAATTTTGCCAAAGTCTAGAATATAAATATCTCAACAGATGAGGTGATAGGAAACCTTATATTCGAATCGGATATTGAACGAACCTTGAACTACAATTATCAAGAAGGGACACCATCTTCTTGAGCTAATCCCGCTACACAATATCATACTTTCAAGAATATTGAACCAACTCAAGGAACACCATCAAACCTTGAGATAGAACTAATAACTAACCCAAGGAGTACAATCAAACCTTGAGTCAAGAATAGTTCTATTTTTCAATATTCTGAAAGATTGAAGATACATACTTTATTTATTCTTTAAGTGCCCACATTTGCGACCATGATGCAGAGTCAAGAAACCATCTTTGAATAATCGTATTCGACTCTAAAATAAATTGATATTGAAAATCAACATCAACTTTCAATTCTCATCGAACACCGACTCTCTGAGGAGGTACATGCACTTAAACCTCCAAAATGTATACCCGACTAACTTCCGACTCATTTGACACCACCAACATAACTTATTAAACTTAGCAAGTTTCCTTACTTAGTCAATAAGAGTCCCAAATCATGCTCTTCCTAAGCAAGGAATCACCCTTGTTCAAGAGCTTATCCCCACATTGCAAACAACATTACAGATTTCAAGATTAAAGAGTTAACAATGAAAATGCACAAGTGTGCGCCGAACGCCTTCACTATGCAAGTCCTTATTACTCAGTAAACTGAAAATGTAAACGTATGTTTCCAACATTACTCTTTCTCATAGATCATGCCATCTATCCCAAAACCGATATTGGTAAGATAACGAAATTCTCTAGCTATTATCCGAAGTTTTTCTCATGATCTCTTATGAGACAACTTCATAATCAAGTTAGTCGAGCTAGCTAACTTGAATACAGAGTGCGCGCTTATAACTAACTAAGGTTTCAAGTTGTACTAAGGTTCAAATTAGGTGACTTGAACTTAGTAAACTATTCCACCTAATGTTACTTGCAGCTAGCGTCATCAAAATATTGCGAACATCAGACAATACTTTGACTACATTGGATCTTCAAACCCATTGCTTAACATATTTATCATATGTCAATATTTGACATTCCATTGTATTATATGCACGTTGTAACTAAAGTGGGCATGATACGTGAAAATGGGAATATAAAATAAATTACTAATTAATACTTAAGTTTTAATTATTAATTAATCATTTAATTAATATGTAATTAAGCCTTAAATATTAATTAATTAATTAATTAATCCTTCAATAACCTTACTTAGTAAGGAATATTCCTAAAATATCTTAGAATATTCATATTATTCTAAAAATAGTTTACAATAATGAAGAAATACTATCAAACATAATTACAAATGAAATCATTTTCTTATCAACATGTTAATTTTTTATAAATACTTTCTTTCTATCATACAAAGAAATCTTTTCATTTTGTCTAAATCATCACTCTCCGGATTAATCAAATCATTTTGGTCAATATCTTGATGTTGTTGCCACCACTTAACACTCTCACGAATGCAATTGGGAGTTGCCATCCTTGTTAATACATAAGATGTGATAAGAGAAGGTCTGCATAAAGGCTCATCTAAAAACTGACGTTCCTTAAGAATAATATTATAAAGCGCCCGGTTGCTATCCTTCATTTTATAAAATTCAATATCACGAGAAAGAAAAGCTTCAGGAAATGTATGATACGGTGGATACTGCTCACAAAAATTTTCGAGATTCTTCTTTCTGAGGCACGTATCCAAGTAGTTCACTAGCTCATCCATGATATCGGTATCAGAATATGGATCGAAAGTGATTGGATGAATACAAGCAATGTTTTGGTTGAGCATAGCCTTCTGAGGAGAGTCGTCTACTACTAATGTGCATTCTTCATTATCCTTAAGCGACTGATCTCCCCATGAGTCCCAATTATTCTTTCATTCTTGAAGAAGTATGGCTTGCTTTCCTTTCTTATATTGTGAAATTCGAGAGGTTTATAACATATTCGCTGGTCAAAAATCCAATCTTTACGAATCACCTCTTCTGCAACACTACAATGTTTCTTAAGTAAATTCAACAGCGGTGTTAAGTTATGAATCTGCATGCATGACCAAATCCCCACAAGCGCACCCATCTCCTTAAGCTTTTGAAAGAGACGATCCAACCCTGGACGAAAAATAATATCATATCGAAATTTACCATGACAAGGAATGAAATCTCCTTGTTTGATTTCTTTTTTCTATCCTCGGGCCTTTGTCGATGAAGCAGAACACCATTGACATCCAACAACACAATATGGCCATGAGTAACATGAGATAGCGTTGCCTCTTGAATACTTTGCAAATCACTTGTTTGCTCCCTTTCACATTTATCCGTTGCCACTATTCGTTGCCTATCCCTTCATCATTTAATTGTACATCATCCTTACAAGATTCAGATATTGCATGCGCTGAAGAAATTGATTTCGGAACTGAAGCCAATAAAAATGATGATGAAAAACTGAAGTGGCCCCCATGGTAACGATGTTTTGAGCTGCATTATTATCCATTTCCTGCATGAACTCTGTCATTCTGACATGTGGCACAAGAAATTGTCGCCAAACCCCTCTCTTACCTCATGGCAATGCTGAAAATCCATGTTCTCAATTATTTCATTACATCTGCAAAATGATAATTAGCTGACCTTAAAATTATCAAGGTATATTATTTACCTTGTTAATGTGTGACCCATGTTTGAACTAAAAGCTTCATTAATCCTTGAGAATTTATTTTCTGTACAAATATAAAAGAAATATACAAAAATGCCTTATGTTACACTCATTTACAACTATTCATCACTCTATCAATTCATTATCAATTCTTCTTCGCTATTACCTTCTGAGTGAGGCGAAGAAGGTCTAAGCCGCTTGTGAGATGGTTCAAGATCTTCTGCATCTTCTATTGATGTTTCCATGGGTCCTGGAGTGTGCGAATGTTCTGTACTCCTCGAGATAACTTCCGGTCTAATATCTGATTGATGTTCGTTCTCAGACTCCGAGATTGAACCAGATTCACCTTCAGAGCTATCGCACTTATCTGGAGGGAACTTTCTCAAATACGCCTTTATGGATTCGTTGGGGTACTCAGTTGAGACCCAATCTATCCACTTGTTCAGGTCCTCAACCATGGTCTTATCCTTCAACGGCAAACACACATGTATGCCGAAGGTAACACTCCTTCAAGACGGACCCCCTAGTGCAGTAGTCAAAAACCCACGCATCACTGTGAGGACCCCTGATCAAGTTGACGATGCTCCGTGCCGCTTGACTTGTAATGTTTGGATAACGTACATTGCCGAATACGTCACTCATACCTATCGGTGTATCGGATGGAGGTTCAGGGCCGTTGGAGTGCAAACAGATGCCTGGCCAGTCATTTGGAAGCTTGAAATTGTTTGGCGCATTCCTAACAACCAAGTGAACAACAGTATCAATGCACTTGGGATTAGCATCGTTCATATAAAATCCTGTCCAACGATGTCTATTCTTCTTGGCGAAGGCGAAGGCAAAAGTATCGGTGACATGAGCAAGAATCAAGAAATAAATACCTGAAAAAGTAGGTATCAGTGAAGAGCGCAAGCATGAATTCAATAATAAATACCTTCTATGTATATGCTTGCACGGCTAAGTTTCTCCACCAGATCCTCTAGTGCCCTATCTGTCGAAAGATTTTTTGACACCCGCCGATCCATCACGAACAATTGAAACGGTTTCCTACAAGCAGTGATGTTACCCCATAAAGTCTCCGAATCTAACAACAAACATCTGTAGGGCTTGTCGTGATTCGTAGCATCCTCCTTTATAAGGTTCAATTCGGTTCTCCGCTGCTGAAGGACTGCCATAAGAGAAGGCGTCATCCCAATGTTCTCCTTTTTGGCGTTGGCGTGCAATAGATTCTTGCCTAGATCTTCCGATTGGTTCACCCATTCGACAAGCATATCATCGTTCGTCACATGCAAATATTTGCTACCTCTTCATATGTTGAAGTCGAGGTCCAACCCAGTTTGTGGCAGTGTATTCCCAACCACTCCTTGAAATGCCTGACCGTCTTCAACTCCATTGCCTTGAGATGAAAAGGAGAGGTTGGGCTGCTGTTATTAATTTGTAGTTTGCCATCGATCACCAAATCAGCCAAGACTTCCATCTCCTCCATCGTTGTTCCATTTAAAGGCTTCAACCATGTGAGCTTGAAATCGTTGTCTACATCCTTTGTAGATTGAACAGACTTAGCCTTCGGCGTCTTACTGGGTTTCTTTGCAGACTTTTCTGAGGGCTCCCCTTCACTTGTCTGCTTCTTCTTCAGTGTTCCTTTTGAAAAGGATTCCATAATCCCCAACCATTTGGCAAAGATCCTATCTTCGGGGCAAGAAATCAACATCATCAGAAAGATGTTTCCTTCCCGCCCACCTGGGCAAAATCAACTGCTGCAATTTCTTCAACTCTCTGAGGAAAAAGACAGATTAATATACCGGCGAGATAAATCCCGCCCAAACAATTTGCTTACCCGGTATTCCGCAGATTGTGTATTCCCTGCGGTAGCTCTTTGTGGTCGCTGAAGAGATTCCCACACGGCTCGCGTGTGTTTAAACTTCTCCCATATTTTGCTGTTGTAGTGGTTGGTGTCGGCAGCGTCCCATTCCGCCGATAACTTATGGTACTGCTCGATTGTGAGATTCGGCTTAGCTAAAAACGCCGATCTTTTTGTCAGCTTCTCACGGGTATGCTCGGAAAGTTTTGTTGCCATCGTTCCTTTGTTGTGTTCATCGAGAAGTCGTTGGGCTGCCGTTATTGTGTGCTGGCCACTAATGATGTAGTACTTGATAGATCTTTTATTCTCCGTCTGAATCTTCATGAGTTGTTCTGGTGTTGTGATCCAGACTTTGTCAGCACCCTTCCTTCTTTCATAGTATGGACACAAAACAGCATTATGTGGAACGGTATAAGAATTGTCGTCCTTCATCTTCTCCATGAGCTCAGCTACACGTTCCTGGTTGAGTGGCCTGTAATTGAAGTTTGGGTTGACGCTGCAATATTTAACCCTACAAGGATAAATCTTATCATCCAACATCATTTTTGTGACTCAGCTACACGTTCCTAGTTGAGTGGCCTGTAATTGAAGTTTGGGTTGACGCTGCAATATTTAACCCTACAAGGATAAATCTTATCATCCAACATCATTTCCTTGTGACTTATTACAGCATGAGATGCCACAGGTGCAGCTGACAAAACGATTGATGATTTTCTTTTGCGATCCGAATCAACATGTGTGATCCCCGACTGCAGCTGTTTCTAGTGTTCTCGGCACACTCTTCCAGCTCCCGAAGCTTCCTAAGCAAATTGAACGTGATCTGTAGAGAACCTGAGACCGAGCCACCTCTCAATCTCTCTTATGATGTCGCTGTGTTCTTCTTCAATGTGAAGAGGAAGATTGCTCCACTTGCTGATTTTTTGTATTGTGAAGCAATATCTCCTGACAATACACCTACTCGATGAGTCTGAAGATCTTCGAAGTAGACATCCAGATGGATCCCTCCATAGATGGGCTTTCGTTGAGTTGAAGAAGAACCTCCAAGGTCAACATCATTAGTGAACACGTGAACGTCATTATCCACAAGTCAACAAAACCACCCGAGATTAATGTTGTAACTGACGACCTCTGGATCCGAGAACGTGACATTGGAATGGAACAAGGCATATCTGTCGAGCATCGTCCAATCTGGGTTCGCAGCCTGCTTTCGGGTGCTTGACTAGCGAATCTACTTTCCATTGTTTTGCTTGTCCATGAGATGTGACAGAGGTTAATTTGACAGCAACCATGGTTGCTCCAATGCGCTTCCCATTTATCTTAAAATATGGACCAAGTTGATTCCAGAATCCCCCTGCCCATCTCTTCTCCTGCTCTTGTCTTTAATGTCACTTCAATTCCACATCTGAATACAAAATGATTAGTTCAAGTATCCAAGTATAACAAATTTTATTTTAATTCTTACCCAGAATTTGACGACGACTCCATACTAATGACTTGATCTTCTTGTTTGATCAAATCGTCCTTCTGCAAAATAATACACTATAATATAAATTATATAAAAACGCACACACACTTGTATAAACCCGAATATACAAAAATAATACACAGAGAGAAGTAGACGTAATTAACTGTCCGAAGCTCACATTTGTGTTAGTGCAAAAGAAAGATAACATTTCGTTTAGAACCACCACAAATGTGAGCTCTGGACAGTTTTACATAGATTCCTAGCTTTTACTCGAAATATTATGATAAGATGATAAAAGTAAATAAAATGAGATATGCAACTTATATATACTAATACACATATATATTCACATGGAAGTGCGGCGGGATTAATCTCGCCACCCTTCAATGCCTCCTGAAAGAGTGGGCGGGATTAATCTCGCCACCTTTCTGGAGGCCTTGAACGGGAGTGCGGAATTAATCTTGCCACCCTTCTCGGTCTCAGAGAGAACTGGGCAGGATTTATTTCTCACACCCCTTCAGTGACTCCAGAAAGGAGGCGGGATTAATCTCGCCCACCATGTAAGGGATGGTTAAATGAATCTCGCCCCCTTCCCAGTCCCCTCCATTGGTATGTTGTAAACCTTCTACGTCTTAGACAGAAACGTTTGGGATTGGTCCAACTCACCAATGGAGGAAAAAGGGAAGGGTGGCGGGATTCATTCCTCCAACAGGCATTGAAGAATCGGCGGGATTAATCCCGCCGCCCAGGGCCTTCACTCGATCCCTATGCGGCGGGATTAATCCCGCCGGACGCCAATTCCCTGCGCGGAATCGGGCGGGATTAATCCCGCCGCCTAGGCACTTCAGGCAGGCCAATGGCGCGGGATAAATCCGCCCGATTTTGCGCAGGGAATTGGCGTCCGGCGGATTAATCCCGCCGAACGCCAATGCCCTGTGCGAAATCTTGCGGGATTAATCCCGCCGCCTAGGCCCTTCAGGCAGGCCAATGGCGGCGGATAAATCCCGCCCGATTCCGCGCAGGGCATGCGTACGCGGTGGGATTAATCCCGCCCACCATGTAAGGGATGGTGAAATTAATCCCACCACCTTCTCAGTTCCCTCCATTGGTATTTTTGTAAACCTTCTCCGTCTCAGACAGAGTTAGTCGGATTGATTCAACATACCAATGGGGTAATGAAGGTTCGGAAATTAATCTCGCCACCGGGTAATGAAGGTTCGGAGGCTAATCCCGCCGCCCTCTCGTAAATCATGCGCTCACACATATATATTGGCTGCGGCATTTTTGAACAGGGATGGGTGGGGCGGGATTAATCCCGCCGCTTATATCCTGCGGAAGTGCCTGAAGGCGCGGGGATTAAATCCCGCCCCCTCCGCGAAGGGCATGAGCGTGGGGCCGGATTATCCCGCCGTTCATGTCCTGTGAATTCCCTGGGCGGCGGGATTAATCCCGCCGCTCTACGACAAACCGAAGAGCGGTGGGATTAATCGCCGCCCATCCGTAAATGCCCTGCGCGGATCCGGCGGGATTAATCCCGCCCATTAGAACCTTCACACAGGCCATTGCCGGCGAGATAAATCCCGCCGCATTCCGCGCAGGGCATGGGAGCGGCGGGATTAATCCCGCCGCCGAGGCCCCTCACGCAGGCTATGGGCGGCGGGATGAATCCCGCCGCTCTTCGGTTTGTCGTAGAGCGGCGGATTAATCCCGCCGCCCATAGCATGCGTGAAGGGCCTCGGCGGCGGGATTAATCCCGCCGCCGAGGCTATAAACCTATAGCGGCGGATTAATCCCGCCGCTCGAGGGGCTTAGCGAGAAAAAAACACACACATATATATATGTGTGTGTGTGTATATATATATATATATGTATGTATGTATGTATGTATAGGAGTGTACGTGTGTGTGCAAGAGATAGATAAATAAATAAAATTATACAGTACTGGTACACCTAATATATGTGTGTACATAGGTATATATATGTGTGTATATGTATATCGTGTGTATGCGTGTGAGCGAAACAAATAAAATCATACAGATAAACAAACACACACACACATATATACACAGGAGTGTGCGTGTGTGTGCGAAAGATAAAACTAATAAATAAATAAAATTATACAGATAAACACACACATATATATGTGTGTATATAGATATATAATCTATAGAGAAAGAGAGAGAGTCTGTGAATATATAAGCATATATATAAACTAGTGTTGTATGTATGTATATATGTATATAGGTATATATATGTGTATATGTATATTGTGTGTATGCGTGTGTGAGCGAAACAAATAAAATCATACAGATAAACAAACACACACACACACACATATACATACACAGGAGTGTGCGTGTGTGTGCGAGAGATAAAACTAATAAATAAATAAAATTATACAGATAAACACACACATATATATATGTGTGTATATAGATATATAACCCATATGAATATATAAGCATATATATAAACTAGTGTTGTATACTATTTGTTAATATGCATTGATATATTATTATATATATGTGTGTGTGTGTGTGTGTGTGTGTGTGTGTGTGTGTGTGTGTAAAGCAGTGTGCGTGTGTGTGGGAGAGATAGATCAATAAAAAAAAATTTACAGATACTGGTACACATAATATATGTATGTATATATGTATATAGGTATATATATAGTGTATATGTATATCGTGTGTATGCGTGTGTGAGCGAAACAAATAAAATCATACAGATAAACAAACACACACCCACACACACATATACATACACAGGAGTGTGCGTGTGTGTGCGAGAGATAAAACTAATAAATAAATTTATACGCACACTCCTATACATATATACATACATACACACACACACACACACAGATCTCACCTGTGTGCACAGCCGCCGCCGCCGATTTCACAGCCGCCGCCTCTTGAAACCCTAAGAATATACCTAAACCCTAAAGGAATTAAATATATATATTAACCCTAATAGAATATTCCTTCTGAGAATATACTTAAACCCTAAAAAGAATAAAATATAGATTCGCCCTAAACGAATATTCTTTCATTATATTATTAGCGCGTGCGTGTGCGTGGGTGTATCACATACACCTCAAAAATAAAATCATGCAGGGATTTAACATGTGTGTGTCCATGAGAGTGTTAAAGTTTCATGTGTATCAATACATACATACACATTGCATATATTAATACACATAATATATACATACACACGTGTATACACACAGACATACACACATATTAGTACATAATATTAGAGAGACCGAGTACATATTATAGATCATGCATGGTGTATATGTTTGAGAGAAGAGAGACAGTACATATTAACATGGATCATGCATGGTGTGTATGTATGAGAGAAGACAGAAAGTACACATATATACATACAGAGTACACATATATACATGCACACGTGTATACACACAGACATACATACATATTACATGAGTAAATTCATTGTGTTACATATTAGGGTTTAGGGTTTAGGGTTTAGGGTTTGCTCCCAACAAGCTTAATATAAATATTACACATGTAAATTCAATGTGTTACATACAGTCACACAGATTGAGTACATATATCATACATGCGTTGAACATGATGTTTTCAATAAAGAAGCAACCTATTTCTTCAGTTTGGTTTAGGGTTGTGCATGTGTGTGCATATGTGTTTTTGTAAGTTCTTGTAATGCGTGTGTAAATTTATGATTGTGTTTATATATGTGTGCAAAACAAACATCGAATAATTAAGAAAATAATATTAATAAACACACTAGGAACATATTTTAAATTATACATAATAATATATGATTTTATCTAATATATAGCCATATATAGTTTTAATAATATATATTAATTTAATATTGATAAAAAGGTTTAACATTGAAATATTCTTGAAATAATAAGAAATTAATTGAGAAAATCCCATTAATATATACAAATGTAAATTAAGTACTCAAATAATTAACTAAATTAATTATCATAATCATGTTTAATATTGGAATATTCTTGGAATAATAAGAAAATAATAAAGAATATCCCATTAATATAAAGAAGATTAATTACTCAAGTAATTAAGGAAATGATATTAATATATATATTATTAAAACTATATATGACTATATATTAGATAAAATGATGTATTATTATGTATAATTTAAAATATGTTCATAGTGTGTATTAATTTAATATTGATAATAAGGTTTAACACATGAATATTCTTGAAATAATAACAAATTAATTGAGAAAATCCCATTAATATATACAAATGTAGAATAATTACTGCAATAATTAAGAACAAGACTAATTTAATTATGATAATCAGGTTTAATATTAGAATATTCTTCAAATATTAATAAAATATTAAAGAATATCCCATTGATACTAGGAAATGAAAACTAAATACTCGAGTAATTAAGAAAATAATAATAATAAACAGACTATGAATATATTTTAAATGATACATAATAATATATCAATTTATTTGTATTATATGTATATATATATATATATATATATATATATATATATATAATATATACTTGAATACTAAGAATGTAGAATATAGTCTAAAATTTCGTAATATTAAACAGCTTGAATCACTTGAATAACATTAAATGCAATTTTAAAATACTCATTGGAACTGGAGAGTATATATGTCAGAGTGTCGGATATTTGTGTCAACTCATCTTAAATTTTATTTTCTGTTCTTTTTAAAAAATTTGAATTTCTGACATATGTATTGTCGGTCTGACATGTAAATTTGAAAATGCATTTAATTTCCCACTCAAATTCAGATCTGGTTCTTTCTCCGGCAAGGGTTTCTTCATTTCTGTATTTTTCACTCTTTAGATCTTCTTTTTTCTTCATAGTGATCATCTCAGGGCGAGATTAAATTGGGTGCTATTCTTTATAGGAAAGCACGGCGCCTTCAGTGCTGTTTACAAGTAAGTATTATAAACAAATTTAAAAATACTTATAAAGATTCACTCTCTTACATTCTCTCTTAAAATTACAATTTAGGGGTTTAGGAATGCATTAGGATTATAATATATTCCGTTAGGGATTTATCCCGTTTAAATATCCTTTTAACTTAATATTCTAGGTTAACCGGGCCGGCGGGATTAATCCGGCCATTTCTTTTTGGCCTCTTCGAAGAGGTGGCGGGATTAATCCCGCCACCATCTCCCGGGCAATGCTTCTCCGCCACTGAAAAAGAGTGGCGGGATTAATCCCGTCGATAACCTTCTCAACTGATGAAGAGTTACCAGAATTTATTAGAAAGAGTTGTCGGCGGGATTAATCCCGCCAACCATTTTAGGAGGCAGGGAAGGGGTGGCGGGATTAATCTCGCCACCACTTCCCTGTTTTAAAGATTTGGGGACAGGATTTATCCCGAGATCTCTTTGAAATCATAGTTTTGGAGAGAGTTATGTGCGGGTTTAATCCCGCCACCCATTCCCCGTCGTAAGAATTGTGGGCGGGATTAATCCCGCCTTGGACTCCCTCCGACAAGGAAGAGCCGGCGGGATTAATCCCGCCGCCTCTTCCTCCTCGGGGGGAGTCCGGCGGGATTATTCCCGCCGACTCTCTCCGGCGAGGATGAGTCGGCGGGATTAATCCCGCCGGACTCCCTTCCTCGTCGGAGAGAGTCGGCGGGATTAATCCCGCCGGCTCTTCCTTGTCGGAGGGAGTCCAAGGCGGGATTAATCCCGCCGACTCTCTCCGAAGGGAGTCGGCGGCGGGATTAATCCCGCCGACTCCCTTCTCGTCGGAGAGAGTCGGCGGGATTAATCCCGCCGGACTCCCCCCGAGGAGGAAGAGGCGGCGGATTAATCCCGCCGGCTCTTCCTTGTCGGAGGGAGTCCAAGGCGGGATTAATCCCGCCGACTCTCTCCGAAGGGGTTGAGTCGGCGGCGGGATTAATCCCGCCGACCGTTCCTCGTCGGAGGGATTCGTGGGCGGGATTAATCCCGCCCATCAGTTGTATTAATCAAACATGAGATATTATCTCTAAACATAATTATGTATTATTGCATATGCATATTATTAAGTAACCGTAATTCAGATTTCTTAGAAATATTGCATAAACAGATATCATAAATAATACAATTATTTATGTGCAGGACAATATGTTTAATACTGGAGATAAAGTATGTCTTCTTCGGAACAACGAGATAGTTGGCACTGGAACTGTGGAAGTTCGAGATAATAATGCATCATGTCACAATATTGCCCAAGGATCTTGTGTGTACGTATGGGTGAACACCATTTACAAGTGTTGAGGTTCTGGGAATGGAATTTGAGGAGGGTTCTCCTGTATTGTGGAATTTGGATGAAGTCAAGGCTGACACAGAATATGCAGAGTCACAAACAAATAGTAGCACGAGTTTACCAGATGATGGCTTGCCTGCTGTAATGGATGAGGTGATTCTCTTTCTTCGTGAGATTGAAGTCGGAAGAGGCATCATCACAGCTATAAATCCAATGGAAGCAGTGTCAGAAGAGAAACTAGGGTCCGACTTCGTGGGTGTAGTTGTGACAGAGGTTTCACCTAATGGCACATTGTATCCTGGATCCCTCGTGAGGTGGCGAACATCTGAATTAAGACGGCAAGATGGTTCAACATATTCTGGGTTGGATTTCAATAATAACAACCCGGAAGAACAACTCATATTTGAAGAGGTTCCTTGCATTGGTCCTATTGTAAGAAAAAGGCGATTCATGGGTTGTAGATCTTCCCCTGCAAGTTTCAGCAAGAGGGTAAAGATGGATCCTACATCTTCCGAAAGTGTTACGAGCATTTCCACGATTGACTGTTGCAAGAAGAAGTGTTGTCAGATGGCAGACCGGAATGAAATTACCCAATGTAGACATGTCTTTCGTATGCTCACCCAAAAGCAAAGGCATGAGTTTGTATATGCTGCACTAACTGGGTGTATTGATGGAATGGCCTCGGACACAGGTTATCAGAGTACATCCATGGTATTTAATAAGGTGGCCATCTGCTTCAAAGCTTGGTACAGTATATACGGGATCCCAAAGACCACGTTCTACCGAGGGATGAGTGGCTAGATGGAGCGCGAACCTCAGTTCATGGGAACACTGGCTTGGTCAAAACCCGCTCTCACATCATGGCAGCCATAGAGATACTCAAGGCTTTTGTGGAAGCAAATGCAGACAGGATGCCTCACAAATGCCGAACCACAAATGCAGGGGTCAGGGAAAATCTCAAGGTTTTACCTTCAATCTACACTCAATTGAAACTGTGTGAACATGTGAACAAGTGCCTCAGTTTGATGGGGCTCCAAGCAATCTGCACTGGTACCTTCAACAACATATGGAATACTCATTTTAAGGATGTGGAGATTGCAAAACACTCTAGCTTTTCTAAAGTGTGACACTTGTACATCATTGAAGGCTGCAGAGGCTTGTGCAAAAACCTTGGTGGAGATCACTACCATTCAAAGGAAGATGGAGGCCCACATGATTGCACAACAAACTTGCCGGTCTCAGTACTATGCACACCGCATGCTTTCTGTGTCACGCCCATCAGAGTACCTGTGCTTGATCCATGACAAGATGGATCATTCAAAGACCAGCATTCCAAAGCTCTTTGCAACACCAAAGTGCCTTGGAAATGTCATGAAACTTCCGATTTCATTGACAGGTGTGCTAACACATGGACACGGTTGTGAGTCATATGGACACTTTTCACTTCCACATTGGTCTAGCGACTCCAATTTCACTATTGGGTCGTTAGCCATGTGTTTCAGAAACCTTGAAGCCCACTCACAGACAAGTCCTATCAGTGATCTCAAAGTGAAGAAACAACACCTTCAACCTTTACATAATGCTCTCATGAACACATCTGCACTTGAGGCTACTTGGGAATATGAGAGGCATTGTCAGCAACCTGCACAAAAAACAGATGGCCCTGTTGAGAGTTCAGGTTCAGTGGAGGGATCTAGCTCAAATAGTGTACATGTGTCCTCAACATCAAATAAGCTTCCTCGTCATTTGCTTTTACAGATGGATAATTGTGCAGGCGAGAACAAAAATAGGTAAATCATTTTACTTAAGGGTTTCTCAAGCTCATACTTACTTTTATTTTCTAGATATGTGCTAGCATACTTGTCAATGCTTGTTGCCAAAGGTGTGTTTGAAACAATCACGCTCAGTTTCCTTATGGTTGGTCACACTCATGAAGATATTGATGCGTTCTTCAGCAAGGTCTCCAACTCTACAAAAAGGACAAGTGCACTTACCTTACCGCATATGATGAATCTTTTTGAAAATTGCATCTCCAAAAAAAGTTGTGCTTTGCTTGTGACTGAGGTGCCAGACTTCAAAAAATTTCTCAAGGAGTATATAAAAGAAGGGAGTGATTCTTTAGTTGGTCACCTTGTGCCGCTACAATTCTTTTTCTCCATACGAGATGGTATACCTATTATGCAGTACAAGTTACGGCCATCAGAGCAGGAGTGGTTACCGAAAGAGGGCTTAATGCTCTTCAAAAGTGGAGAGGATGGAAAGCCACTTCTCCCAGAAGGACAACCAGACCCTATTCCATTGAGTGCCCAGCTCAAGGAACAAGAGGTTATTATTGATGGCATCAAAAAATATGTGGCATGGGTTCAAAAATCGATGCCAAAGAATTCTGATAAGGCAACTGGTTACTCAGAACTATATAAGCATGTGGTCAACTATTGGGAGACTGTTGTTCGAGAGTTGGAAGGGCCTACTGTCACAAGTACAGAATTGCAACACCCTTTTGGCCTAAAACAAGGTGGCGAGAGGAGATTGAAATGACATCACTGAGCACAGACGACATAGAAGCCAGTAGTGATGTGGAAGTGCAAACCCCACATTTTGTTGGACAAAGGAACCAAAAACCTAAAGCATACTTTGATTGCTGCAAGGATCTTCAAAAACTAATGATGGTTCTCATTACTCCAGATGCGTCATATAATCAGCCTATTTGGATGGGTCAAATTATCGACACACCTGAAGTAATCACAAAAATAGTATTGTTAAGGTTGCATGGTTCAAACCACAAAAAAGGCGACACGAGAAGGAGAGCGAAAGATATAATGGATGCCTAGAGAAAACATGGTCTCCCAATCAAAAAGACCCAGCATGTTTTATAAATGTTAAATCCATTCGATATGGGTGGATGTCAAGAAGCGTTGATAAAGTCACGATTAACAAAACTGCAAGGGAATGTATGTTTTCTGAAGCTTAAAGCAATTACAAAATTATAAAATATCATATATTTAATATTCATAATTATTATAAACTCTTTAATAATAGTACCAAATTGTATACTTAACTATATAAATTTAAAAAATGATATGGAAGATTGACTATATTATTATAGGATTTTATATATATATTATACTACTACAAATTTTTAATTAATAATGTTATATTTAAATATTAATATTTTAATAACAACATCAATATTTATATAATGTACCTCTTATGCTCTTCCTTAATTGTTATATTAGGCAATATATTATATAATTTAATACATTCTACTTTTATAATGTTATTAATTTTTGTTCAATGAATGCTATAATTTATTAAAGGGTAGAATACAAAATAGAATATTCTAAAGAATATTCTCTTTTCAAACATATATTCTAAAGAATATTCCTTTAATATTAGAAAATGCTAATTAAATAGCTAAAATTGCTAATTATTAGGAAATGGGACTATAGCCATGCCCATTTTAGTTACAACTGCATTTATAAGTTCATCACTATAGTCTGCTTCTAGAGTTACACTCTCGGAACCATGCACTATAATAAGAGCTTATTTTACACTTTATGTCAAAATGTAGTGTTCATTCTTATGTTTGATTATGCCCCTTCTCCCGAAGTCAAAGATGCACTTCTGAACATAAGTCTTTCCCCGTTTGAACACTACAGTTGGATCCGATATTGAATCTTGACATAAGCCAAAACTCAAAGGACATTGTCTGTTTCCAAATCATGTGTTATCCCAAATTCAAACACCTTAAAGATAAAGAAAAATTTTCAATAATGGGTAAGCTTAGCATATCACATGATCCACTTCACAAGACTTAGTTTGTAAGCCAGAACAAACTAACACACCATGTCTTGTGGAAACATATGGTAAAGTAACCTGGATAACCTTAAGGTGAAGTAACCTAGAAAACGTAACCTGGCATGCAACTTGGAAGTTGCCTTCCGAGAGCAACCTTCGACATTGGAGTCCATAACCCACACCCACTTATTAAGTAGATGTTTTCGAAGAGTTATAGATTTCAGGACTAACTCTCTGCGCAGAATTCAGACGTTAGCCGAAAGTGATAGAGTATTTCAAAAATTTAGAACTAACTAAACCCTAAAATACACTACACTTTAGGTAGTCCTACTGACCGTAGAGAATAGGCTCTGATACCAATTGTCAGAGTTTTAACCCAAAGGGCCAACACGTGGCAACACGTGGCTGCCAGGTGGCCATTCGGCGTCATCACCCTGTGTGAGCAACGCTAAGTTCCCCAGAACAACCCCAACGACCCCTAGGGTTAGACTCTAATGCCCAAGTGGACAAGAGACTTAGGGTTTAGCCTAAGTCTCCCTAGAATGTCTGCCCCCAGAACCCTTGAGGGATAACCCTAGTTGACTTAGGTCTTGCCCTAGAAGACCTAGACAGGCTCATGCCCTAACCCCCATCAAGGAAACGTGTGTTCCACACATACCCCCGTGATACAGCTAAGGCATTGTCACTTACCCCTTGAGGAATCACCCTCATCCGGGAGTACAACCCCTTTAGGGCGACAAGGGGTACCTTGAACCACGACTAACCCCTAAGGGTTTGAGTGGCCAAGTTACACCCTAGACCTAGGGCTAGTACTTAGTGAGGACATGAGTGTGCGCCGTAGGCGAACAAGAGTGTTCTGCTAAGCAAACTCCCTAAGGCTAGGTTTGGGATAACCTTAAGCACATGACCTTGCGAGTGCCTTACGAAAGGGCTTCTGCTAATGAGCTTAGGTTGTTCAACCCCTGGATTCCAAGGAGAACACTCCCCTAGCCAAGTGTGCCAAAGCACACCTAGTTACGAGACCTAACCTCCCTCGAGCGGATGCCCAAGGCTTAGCACCCTAGTGCAAGCACAAGCATGCCTGTTTGCTAGAGTATCCAACCCCTTAGCGACAAGCCCATGACATAACCCCAAAGGGCGTGCCTCGGGCGTTGTACCATGTGACGTTTAGCCCAGTGTCACATCCCCATGTGACACTGCCTTCCAAGATGTGGGCTATCATGCCATAGCCCTTAGATTCAAGAGTTGCACCAAGTACCACAAACGTGGTTCCTAAATGCCAACTCTAGAACCCCTCAATGAACCCTCAGGAACCAAGTAACGTGAACCTGTCAAACAAGATCCCACGCCCACAGTTGGACAAGGACACAGATGTGCCTTGCTTGGCCGTGAGTGCTACACCTAGCTTGAAGTGGAGGAGGAGGTTGGAGATAAGTCTTAACCTCTGCCTCTTGGAACGTGCATCCCGACAAGACCTCCCAGGCATGGATTCGCCAACGTTAAGGGTAAGCTACCCCGAAGGTGGGACGTACCCCTGGCATCTGGAAGTTAGGGCGGCACAACAGAGGGTTGTACCTTAACGACACAAGCTGAAGCTTGCACCGGCAGAAGAGCAACGAACTCATTCATGAACCCAGGAGCTCTCCTACGTATACTCTACCTTATTTATGTGACAGAGCCCCCCCCCCCTCTTTTCCTGTTTGTATTAGTGGGCTGGCACTGAATTCTAGCCCCTTAGATAAATTAGCAATATGAGCCTATAACTCACCCTTACTCCTACCCCTAAACCCTACCCAAGGGGGTGGGGGTTTTAGGGCGTGGGTTAGGGCAACCCTAGGGTTAGGTCAACCCTAGGGGTGTTCCTAACCCTACTTATCACGCCGAACTCATCTGCAAGGACCAATTAGCCTATCGGGACGTCAAAATTGGGGGTGGGTTTTTAAAAGGTAAGTGCTACCTTCGCTTAGAGTTTCTCGCGATATCTAAAAATAGCCGACCGAACTACCCTTAAACACCTAAGTGCACTAAGCGGGGCTGTTTCTCACTACATCTAGGGTCCATCAACATAGTACAGTAGGTAACAACAGTCAACGTCCAAAGTAAAGGGTCGAGTCATAGTAAAAACTATGACAAAACTAATCTGGTCATGAGTCTAATCTAGTCATGAGCTAAAAATAGTGACCCTTATCCTCTAGGCATATCCTATAGTATATCCTATAGGCATATCCTGTAGGAATATCCTGTAGGTATATCATGTAGGAATATCCTGCAAGCATATCTTGTAAGTATATCCTATAGGCATATCTGTAACCCGTATCCTGTATCCTGCATCCTGTATCGGGTCGTGACACTAGGGTCTCCACACACGGCTACCTTTTCAATCTTGCATTTGTCCATTGGTTCTAAATTGTATAGTCACAAATTATTTCTACTCTACCCCAAACCTTGCTCACTGCCATGCAAAACATGTTGGTCACCATTGCTATCTGATAACACCTTGTTGGCTAGCATTGCAATTGCAGAACCTATATAAAACAATAGCATTAGTGCATCCTTTTGCTGCCATGCACTAAACTATGTTGGTTACTATTGCAACTTTGCCTTAAGCTTTGCTCTCCCCTAAGGTCTATTAGTCACCATGGTGGAAATGCCCTAACCATGTTGGTGAACCATGCATGACAGTAAAAACCTTAAAACCATTGGTAGAACCATATTGGTCAGTCCTAAGCCCTGTTGGTCACTACTCTAACCTTGTCCTAAACAATAATCTTGTTGGTCGCCATTGTCCTAAATAGTAACCATGTTGGTCACCATATATAGTAACGAGACTAAAAAATATTTTTTAAATTAAGAAGCAACTAAATGATGATATTTAAATAAAATAGATCACTTTTTCTTATATGCCTTACTTGCATGAAGCTTTTAACTTCTTCACTCTCACGGATCTTCTTTATTATGTTCTTGTCTCCTTTAGTTGCTTCTTAGACTTTTGATCATTAGTTGCTAGACCTTTTGTGACAAGGAGGTACTTGGGCTTAAACTTCTTATAAGACTCCACATTGTTGTAGTTGAGTTCAAAGCCCAATGACTTCCTACCACCAAACTTGGTCTTGAGCCCCAATACAAAGACATATTGCAGATCATGGACTTCACAGAACTTCAACAACTTCTCCCTTAACTCAACATGTATGAAGAAATGAAAACAGAGTTTTTTACATAGAAACAAGTTTATATGTCATTCTTTTCATATGCATGTAACAGTTTTGTATAGGAGATGAAGATGTTTACCCCTACAGCTGACCTTGTCTCTCCCTGGGTTAACTCTCAAGTAAGATTTACCATGGTATAATATGTTGAATATTATAACATTGTACAAGAGGTGACAAATATGAAGTGACCAATGATATATGCAAAGATATTTATTAAAGATCAAGCTTTATTAATGATGCACAGTAATAAATAGTGGTGACCAACACTACCTAACCAAAAGATCAATTTTGGTCACCAAGCAAAGCAACACTTGCAGAATCCTTGAGTTACATGTAGAGAGTAGGGAATGTATTCCATATGGACCACCACCCTCGCTAATGTTTCACAATTTAAGCAAGTTAAGAAGACTAACATGTTTGTAAAACGAGAATTTATAGTCATGAAGGAAAGACGAGAGATGAGAATACATCATTCACAAGCTATAGCTAAAATTTCTAGGAAATAATCAAGAAAGGACCATGTGGGATGCTCTAGGACGCCATCGAACACCAATTGTGGGTAAGATTGACAGTGTATAAAAATGTATAGCATTCTTGTAGGAATTGCTTGTAAACAACTCAGCTAAAAATAGGCAGTAACTACTATATAATTCGATTTCTTTTGAAATATTTTTTATGTTTAATATGTTTATAATAGGAGGAAGAAGAGGACAATACTATTAAGAGGCGCTGAAAGGATAAGGTAAGTTTTAACACATTAAGTAGGGAAACCAATTCTCGTGTGATGCTTTTGCAAGGATGTGCACTAGATGAGTCTCATGAGCAATGGGTCCCCAAGAAACTCAAGTGCATAATCAAACAAGAATTGTACTAGGAGATATGTTTAGGATTGTCCATTCAAGCTACTGTGTCGCATTGTGCAACACCGCTTAGACAATGGGATGGAGTAGTGGGTTTTACAATAAGTCCACCTACATTGACCTGATCCCCAACAATGCCCATAGAGGAAAGGACCTTTGTTTTTCCTATGAAGAGTGGATTTTACCTCTTGAGAAAGACAGGAGCCAATTGGGTTTCAAATTGATGAAAATTATTGTCCTCCCAATATCAATTGACATTTCTTTCCTGTGGGGTCTGTGGCAACATCTTGATGAGGAACATCTGCTTGGGACTGGGCAGCAAAAGATTCTCAAAGACATAAAGTGACAATATTTAGGCCAATTCAAGGTGCAATTTAAGAATGGATTCACATGAATTACCGAGCTGGTGTGATCAAGATGTGGGGACATGTAGTCCATGGGTGCCAAATGAGAACTATCCAATGCACAAGACCTTCAAGAAATGTCATGGTGCAAAAACATCATGGCTTCTCATTCCCAACCCACTAGTGCAGCTTTTAAGGAAACAACTTGCCACATATGAATTGACAATTGATACACAACACTATGAAAATGGGCGTGTTTTTCCCACCACCAATTTATTCACATTTGCATCAAAAGAAACAACTTTTTGATGGGGAGAAGGAGAATGACACCATAGCCTATGTACAAGTGGTGGAAATATTCGACAATGAAGAAAAAGATAAGCAAGTGGTTAGCGAGGATGACAAACTGCTCACAATTGTGAATGAGATGTTCCTTCACTTAGATGAGGCAGCCAATAAGTACTACAACGCATGCATTCACCTGGATTGGCTACGAAATAGTCCATCTACAGAAGAAACAACATACATGGAGTTTCTATTTCAAATGAGGAATTGCATGCAACTTAAGAATTGAGCTAAACTCTCTCATCTCACCCATACATTTTGAGAATGGTTGAGTTTCTAAACATGTTTGCTTAGTCTAACCTTGGATATTACATATGTACGTACTCATTTTCTAAAATTAATGAAGTTCTCAAGTTTCTGTTGCTTCTCGTAAAAATAATTATAAAAAAAACCTCATCAAGTTTTTATTACTTCTCATAAAAATAATGACCAACAAAATAACTATTCAATTTATATATATATAATGACCAACAAAATAACTAACATGTTCCTAAAGTACTTGAGTTGGTCACCATTTATGGTAGCTGGTGACCAACTCAGTGTATTTGTTAAAGAAGATTACATTAGCTCTACTCTTGAACAAAATAAACTAGTGAGCATCAAGAACATTTATGACCAACACTACTTACATAATTTAACATGGTGACCAACTTTATTCTTGGTAATTGGGTACGCCAACTTGATAACTAATGAAGTTCTTGAACAAGACAACCCAGTGACAAACATAAATAGTGTGTGACCAATGCTATGCATATCACCAACTCTATAACTAAACAACAAATTGAATTTCTTATATGGGAGGAATTTAGAAATTACAAATAATCATAAAGTAAGTATAATGTTATGTTAGTTAAAACAATAAAAAAAAATTACTTTTGATGCCCACTTGCATTGCTCATTCTAGGCAAATGTAGTGCAGTGAACACTATTTTTATATAGTCACAATCACTTATGTTGCACAAAGTGAAAAAACTCCACACAACATTAAGGCATTGCAATCAATTAACACAACATATCACATATATGAAAAAAATATAAGCACATTGATGATCACCACACGACAATTATTCAAATCTTTTACTTCCATTATACATATATGAAAAAAATAAAAATCATGCTTATATGACAATGATTTAAATCTCTTGCATTTATAATTGTTATTTCCCATTATCAATCCCACTTATACCCAAAACAGATGTGCATTGCACTAAAAATCCATTATACACATCACATTACACACCATATATATGTACATTTATATATGGGAAATGTTATAATGACCTGATGATTTGCTAAAATGACCTAACACGTTACTTAACTCATGACACTCACTGCTAATGAAGGTGTAAGATTAGCTGGGGGATACCCCCAATACTTGCACTGCTACCAAACAAATAATTAACATGTGAGAACGTTGAAAGCCTTCCCATGGCCCACCCTTTAGAATATCCTTCTCACCCATCATCTCTACACCCCTCCATCCCTCGGCGAACACCCTCTCATTCCCAATTCTTGTGTATAAACTCTGAGCAAAAAACGATCAAGTGCGTGTTACCACATTCGTTATGGACAACAATATCCACTAGCTTGACTTGCCGGAGGGATAGGAACATGCTCCAGGGCAAACATCAGAGATCTAGACTTGCACCGCTCCCCTCCCTTCCTTGGCGTCGACACGGGAAGCTGCCATTGAAGATGTGCGCCAATATGCACTTGCCAACGGATTTGTGTATGTCATTAGGCATTTGCAGTCTTGGAGCATTGGGGAGCAAGAGCCTGCAATCCGGCGGCACATCCTGCAATGTGCACAAGGCGGAGCACGCACCCCCAAGTCCCTCTACATACGGCAAAAAGGAACTCATAGAGTGGGATGTGGATATGAGGCGACGCTGAAGCTCAACAACATCGATGGAAACTGGATCATTAGCTGCACCAATGCGACACACACTGGCCATCCACCATGACTTTCCGATGAGTCCCTCACTGCCATTCCGAGTGCTCGCCACTTGAAGCGCACCGCAGAAGATGTCTGCCACATCGAGAACATGCACTGGGTTGGCGTGAAACCTAGGCACATCCTCCAAACTGTATTAGGGGAATTAGACTTATCGGAGACCTTCCTCACGGTTGCAGACATGTGCAACATTATGCTGCAAAGGAAATTGGGAGAGCTTGGTAGCAGGACACTGATGGAGGCTCTTGTGGAGATGCTGTGGAATGAGGTAGATGCCAGTGTCGTCAATAGGGTTGCAGTCGATGCAAATAATTGGGTTACTCACTTATTTTTTCAGCCTAAGGTTACCCAGGTCTTTATGCACTGTTGGGGTCGAACATCCTCCTCATAGACTGCATATACAAAATGAATGAACATCACTTGCCGCTTATGCACGTCGTTGGCATCGCTACAACCAACCAGAGCTTTTTGTCGTCGTTTCGCCTTTTAGCCTAGTGAGGGCATTGCTGATTACTGCTGGGTATTCGGTGCGTCACTGCAACACTGTGGACACCCCCCCAAGGTCATTGTCTTGGATCACGAGCTTGCCCTCATCACTGCAATCGAGACCGAATGGCCGTTGACATTTATCATCATTTGCCAATGGCACATTTCCAAAAACATTGTGCAGCACTGTAAGAAGCTACGCAGATGGCGAGGGCAATCGTGAGGGCGGCAATGGAAATGGCGATGCAGCATTTAAAGAAATGGTCAAGTCATGAAACATTGATGTTGTCGAAGCGCCTATGGAAGCTGCTTACCTAGCCAAATGGCAGCATTTCTCAAGGAAGCAAATTGCCACACCATCTGTTACCTTGAGAAAAATAAGCTACCATGGAAAATTCACTTTGTCGATGCCTGGGTTAACCAGGTTACGCACTTTGGAGAATGACGACCTCCAACGTCAAAAGTGCACATTGGCAAGTCAAAGGGTGGCTTGGCAAGCTGGTTGACCTCTATGGTAAGTGTCAGGGGAGGTGGGCTGAACCTAATTAACTGTGGCTTGCGTTGACACTGTAGGCACCTATGGATGGATTATGAATGTCATTGTTGCACAGGTAAATAACTAAAATTATTGTCCATCCACTTCATGCTCCACGTAACACTCTCCATCCACGATGCATGCCACGTCACAATGGAATCATGAGCTGACTCTAAAAAGGATCTAATCTCAGCCTTAGATTTTGTTGATCATCCCTCCAACTAAGTTTAAAAATACGCATGTGAATACACACACACCAATACATGTATATCTGGTATGCATATATATGTGAATCTCAAAATAATATATAAATTAACATAATATAAACATGAATGAAGGAGCTTTCTTTGCCTTCTAAGTAGTTTTATTAAAAGGGGTAAGTTGAACTTGTTGAGATTCTTGTAGGATCTCCCAATAGCGGAACATGGTTTCAGAAGTAACAATTCAAAAGTTTTTAATTTTAACTTCATCGACTAGGTTTCCATTAATGTAAAATAAGTATGTTTATTCCCACTTTCCACTAGCAGTGGTTAATTGCCCGACCAATCAAATTTTAATAAATTATTTATTCTAACGGCAATTTAGATTTCCACTTGCAGGTTATTTCAAATATAAGATCTACATGGCACCTACATGGTGCCTATGTGGCGCCTACATGGCTTTTTCGGTGGTAGCCAAATAACCGGGCAATTTTGCTCGGTTATACGGTTACCATGCATAAAATAGCAACACGTGTATAATAATTTAACCTACAGGTTATTATTAGGCTTTACTTAATCATCAGAATGAATGCAACATTTGCGGAGGTGCATGATCTTGTAGAAACTTCTCTAGGGTTACCAATGGTATTGTCATTCAAGGCGCCACAGCCTGTGGTGGCTATCAATCGATCTCCTTTGTTGCTTGTTTTTTATGAATCCAATGTGCAAGTTCTCTCTATTTTATTTTTAATACTTCTTTTTTATTTGTGTTGCAGGAGATCCGAATGAGAACATTAAGAAAAGACGTGGTAGGCCTCTTAAGGCTGAAGGAGGGTTCAAGAAGGCAAAGAAAGATCCTGATGAAATAAAGGCATCAAGATGGGAGGATAAACATGTGGAGCTCCTCATTTGTTTTAGGGAAGAAATGCTGGAAGAATTTAGCAAACCCCCAAAACAAGGAGTCAATCTGTGGCAAATTGTGCAAACAAAATTGTTGGTAAGCTGTCTTTTTATTTTTCAAACCTTTTTAATATTGAAATTTGTACAGCACAATCTCCAGATTTCAAAAAGGATGCAGAGGCATGTCGTAATAAGTGGAAAGCAGAGCATGCAGAATACAAAAAGCTGAAAGCATACAATGAAGTCTCTGGCAACAACAGGGAAACAAACAAATGGTATTATCTTATTGATAAGTTCATGAGTAACAGGGCCCATGTAATCAAAGAAGTACATGGTGGTGCTATTGACAATGAAGGCATTGGACTACCTGTAACTGACGAGGATGCACAAGAGACAAAGAAAGGACAAGGAAATAAAGCTTCCAAACTTGGTAATGAACTCAAGAAAACAAGGACTGCCATTTTAAACACAGTTAACTAATGGGAAGAGCGTAAAGTTGTTGTTCTGGAGCGTCTTGAGGGGATTTTGTAGCAACTTGTGGACAAACTATAAAATTGTATTTTATTTTGTAATGCATGTATTTGGACACACACTTTATTTTGCAGACACTGTTGATAATCATATGAAATCATATGTACAGGCGTTTGTATATATCTCAAACAGTAAGTATTCTAATTAATCTTCTTAATCATATTTTATTATTTAAAAACATGCACAAAGCTCCGCAGGCATGAATCAACACCAACTGCATTCGACCAACTAGTAGCAGTTCTCCATCTAGGTACACGTACTACGCGGTTCACCGCTGCACGAGCTTTATAGGGACTGTTCACCTCGGAGAATATCAAAGCAGTGGACACAGCTTCACAAGCGATACAACCTTTGGTGGAGAGCGTGAGCTCGAAGCTTCTGTGGGTGCTCTGCGAGGCTTTCCACGGACAATCCTCCGAAAGCACTTGCTAGAGTAGATGCTGAGCCCAATGCCCTCGACTCTCTGTCTCGGATACTCCTTTTAGACTACTCCCTGGAGCTCAAAGAAGGAGTAGAAGAGCTCTGCAGAGTGTTGTTTGCTAGTTCGAGGGTCCGCTCCACTCCGGCAGCTACCATCTGCATTGAGCCCTTAGTTGGGCTTCTTATCTCAAACAGTAACACGGCACAATATGCTGGTGCTCGAGCTCTCGACAACTTGCTTGATGATGAGTAGCAGGCGGAGGCTGTTGCGGCTTATGGGGCTGTGGCTCCGCTCGTGCGGATGACGGTAGGTTCGACTTATGTTGTCCATGAAGCTGCGGTGAGCTGCTTGATTAAACTTGGCAAGGACAGGCCTCTGTGTAAGCTTGATATGGTGAAAGCCGGTGTCATCGACAATGTCCTTGAGAGGTAGCTCTCTCTGTCTCTCTGTCTCTCCCTCCCTCCCTCCCTCTCTCTCTCTTCTTTGTTATATCTCTTGTATTGGTTAAAATATAAGTAGAACGGAAAACATAACAATGTTAACTGCTGCACATATATATATGTTCTGTGTGAATATGGAGCCATTCGCACCTACGCTTTATATAAAAATATTTTAAAATGTGTATTTTAATTTTTGTGACTGTTGCATTCGCACTTCAGTAATTTTTAGGTTATTTTAAGCTTTAAGAATGCATTTTAAAACACTTTCATTCCCACCTGCATAAGTTTTTGTGGTAAAAATTTAATGTAAAACACTAGTGACTTCGCACTTGACTTACTTTAAAATGTCTTCAAAATAGCATTCGAACATGTTTTAAAATATTTTAAAATTTCAAATTCAAATCAAATTCGAGAATTCAGAGAACAATCAAGTTCTAGAAGCCGTTGGGGGAGAGGCTCCAGCTCCCTGTGCTATAGCTCCTCGTGCTCCAACTCCCCGTGCTACAGCTCCTCGCGCTCCAGCTCCAAGTCCGCCCTGATTGAGGCCAAGATTCGAGAGATCGGCATCTCCACGGCCTCGACCTCGAGGCGGCCTGCCTCCTCGAGCAACAGCTGGGCTTGGTGCTCGTCCTCCAGCCCCGGATGCTCCTCCACCACGGTTTCTCCTCACTCCACGAGCAGCACCTCCTCGCTGGATGCCACTGCCCCGAACCCGCACCATCTCCTCGTCAAACCCTACAGCTCCTCCTTCCCCAAAATCGGATGCTCCTCCTTCCCCAAAATCAGCTGCTCCTCCTTCCTCCACCAAATCCCCAACAGGATCTAACCCTAGGGCGATGACTGCTGTCAGCTCCCCCGCCATAAAATGCCTAAGCTCACGGCAGCTCGCAGCAAAAAACTGAAGCGCCCTAATCAGGGCATGGAATCTTTGTGGAATCTCAGAGATTCCTTTTAAAAATATTTTAAGTTTAAAAGAACCCCCCCCCCATCTTTTAAAATCGGTCTGAATGTTTTAAAAAAGTGAAAACATTGTGTTAAAGTTAGCACTATGTGTGAATCAAAATGTTTTAAAAAAATATCCTAAATTTTAATGTAAAGTAATTTACTTTATTTTAAAACATAGTGCGAATGTATTCATCACTTAAATTTAACACATTTCAAGAATAAAGAGCAGGTGCGAATGGCTCCTATCTGTTTGTATTAAACTGCACATTTTATCAGCCTGCTTGCGGTTCCGGATTCATTATGCTTCAAATAACCGGAGGCTCCATGGCAAAGATGGCCAGCATTTGAAGCATATGATTCTGCATTACGTCCCGTATGATCCCATAGTTGTCAAAATATCCGCACAAGTTCACCGATAAACAAGTTGAGAGGTATAAGAGACACAAGACATACCCTCCTCTGCCTTCGGTTCCAAAATCCTCAGACAGAATCATTTGTACATTGCTAATGCACTTGTTGGACCACATCTCTTCAATGTACAAGTTTCTTAAAGCCGATAGGTTCTTCACAATCACCTTTCCAAGATAATGGTCGATTCTGGGAAACACCATTAGACAACAAGACTGCAGTAAAAACGTACCTGTATATTTGTTCCTCCATGAAATGCTATTGGAGTCCAACAGTTAAGTTAGCAGACATTTCAGAGTCCCGGCCAAATGGTTTCTCAATAACGACACGAGTCCATCCTCTGGAAGAGGCAGCAAAACGGCTTGTGCAACGGGCTACGTTCAGGAAAATATCTGGAGGAACAGACAGATAAAACATCTGATTTGCCACTCTGCTAGTCTGGAGAACACAACTAGACGATGAGATCAGGCAACCTTTTGTCAATCCGACATGTTAATGTAGGTCTGATCATGGATTGCATTTGCTCGTCCGTCATTTCGCTCCTAGCATAGCCAAAGATGGTGAAGTGCTATAGCAAGACGGTGAGACGAGAAGAGGAAAGCAAAGGTTTAAGTCACCTGAGGCAGGGATCCTTCATAGTAGAGTGCAAAAAGAGCCGGGAAGAGTTTCTTCCTAGCAAGGTTTCCAGAGGCACCAACAACTGTGATACTGAGGGTGGCATCCTCCTCAAATTCTTCCTTGCCCAAACCCAAATGAATACGTGAAATACCTGATATTAGACTGGTTGAAGAAGCTATATATATATAGACACACACACACATAACCTCTGAATACGATTGTGTGATAATTTCTGTGAAGTGATATCTTTTCCACATATGTTGTATATGTATGAATCTATGCATCTTTACTTGTGTAAGCTACATTCCTAGTTTTATACACACATGTAATTATTTATAATATGTGTGGTGTGTATACATGCATAGCAACACCTCCGTGTGGATATATAGAGAATATATAGGTCTACGTCCAATTACATGGAATATGATCCATAAGAGAGTATATGTTCACTTATATTCTTATAAGCAAACATATAAGTTGATGTACACATAAACACACACACTATAATATTTAAGTTTTAAAATAACAAAAATAAATGACTATATCACTCTAACACCAAACAAACTAGTTTTTACTCTTCTTACTCACTAAGGTCATTTTCTCCAAACACTTGCTTCACAAGGTTTATGCTTGCATTCTCAAATAACACTTTTGCCAAAGCATCCCTCCTTTCTGAGTCTGAGTAGCTACTCATGGCCTAACATATATTACTTATTGTTGCATTGTCGTCATGTTCTTCAAAAGTTCTTGCTAAAGCTTCTATATGAGTCAATCCTATTGCTTTCACCTGATGTAAACTATAAAATGATGCTTTGGTTACCTCACTTTCATCAAGCTTACATCGCTTAAAGGTATCTCTCACCCTTTGAAGAGCCAATGTACTCTCCTCCTCAGCTTCTATTGTAGCTTCCAACTCTTTTTCAGCTTCAACTATTCAAGCATCATTAAAACTATCACCATGTAGAATACATAAGTTGTGAAGAACACAACATATATCCACTTGATCAGGCACATACTTTAACTTGTTATCATTCCTCTTTATAAAAATTCTGAAACGAGTTTTCAGTTCACCAATTGCACACTCTACTGACATACGAGTGCTAGATTGAATGAAGTTTCAATAGTACTTCATTCGATCTAAACCTTGTTTGCTTCCTTTGTAAGGAGACAACGTCCAAGGTTTAACAGCATATGCAGCATTTTTAACTAAACAATATGATTCAAGATATCCCTTCTTAATTCTCAAACTAGTTGCTAACCTATTAAAAACGTTGGAGTCATGTAAACTACTGTCCATCCAATGTCATAATCCCATATATACTTCTTTGCTGAGACAATCAGCTAAAGTATAAGAATGAAAACCCTTCATATTATAATAATTTTGTGAATGAAATTTTGGTGCAATCACTTGTAAATAATTTTCATCAATGCAAACAACACTAAGAATGCCTCAAACTCTTTAGATAGTTTGTCTAACCTTTGTGGTGATGGCCAAGCAATGCATTTATTTCGAAGCTTTATTTTTATTGCATTATAAAACTCTTTTAACTATCTTGTGTACCGTTGTCATTCCAATACCGTACTCATCCGTAATATCCTTAATGAGATTACCAATGCTTAACCTGGTAAGGGCAACACACACTTGCTTTTTGAGTGGAATGACTTGCCGTAAATGAGTGTCATGCCGCTGTAAGTATGGGGCAAATTCTGTACATAGAAATGAGAAGGTATCTCGTAATACATGTATCCTTGATTTGAACATAGCATCATTATAAAAAACAAGAAGTGTTTTTTCAACATACACATTAGGCTATTATACATTCAAATGAATGGAGAATTCCGTCTTGCCATGTCATCACATTTAATGGCCAATTCAAAAGCCTTAAAAAGTAACTCAATTGTCAACATACATGTGATGCTAATAGTTTCTTTTAACATACCTCGAATGGAAATCACAATTGCAATTACAACTCGAATGAGTTGTTTACAGTTCATTTTTCTATGCCCAAAATCCATAACCAAATGCCGCCAAGCTTCTCCCTGCACAAATCTAAGGTAACTCAATAACCCTAAATTATAATTAATTAAAAAAACCTCTTTAACTATGGTTAAATGAAAATTTGTTCAATAATAATTTAATTTTAATTTTATTAACCACTCTAGTGTAAAACCACAGTGGTAGTTATTATTAACGATGTGGCAGTTTTTTTTTATTCTAAATAACCACCCGCTAATGGAAAGTGACTCTCAATTAAATTAATGACACGTGAAGAACATTTTGTATGGACGTCATACACATGCAGACCGATGCACTAACTATATAAATAATGAACCGATCCATATGAATTAATCGAATAACAAGTTCATTCAGCTTCTAATCAATCAGAAGATCCAAAACTTATGTTGCAGCATTTTAGGCAGAGATCTCCAACTTCGGGCAAAGTGCTTCATATTGGTGGCGCACTCGCATTGATCACAACAGGTACTGTATAATGTTATTTAAGCTAGATAATTTAACTAATTAATATGTTTTTAAATTAATATTCTTTTTTCATAATATTCTAATAAATTCTTGTATAGTTGTGGTTGGGGGATCGCACTGCTTGTGGCTTCTCCAGTTCTATTATTTTTAGTCCGATTTTGATTCCGCTTGCGATTGTATGTGGGCTTGCATTTGGAGCCTTTATTGCATTTCTTGTTCTGGCGTGGCATGGGTTTACAAGTACGCAAGGGGAAGACATCCTGTTGGATCACGCCAGGTCGACCAAGCATCGGATTGCTGACACGGCATCACACGTCAGCGACAAGGCCCGTGAAGTATTAGCCTGCAATTAGTAAATTTAACTTTTTATAATAGTATAAATGTAATTATCTTTTACCTAACATAGTATTTATTTTATGTGTATAGTTTGAAATTTTGTCGTTTATAAATCAGTTTTATTTAATTAAAATTTATACCCTTAAAATTTAAATTTATATACATATACCCCTGTATTTTACAGAATTAGTGTAATAGTCTTTATTAATGGCCATGGAAAGACTGAATAATCAAAACGCCTAATTCATTATCATTGAAAATCTGTTCAAATTTAAATTTTAAATATAAAGAGTATGAATTTTCTTTATGCATTACATTTAATTTTAAAAACTCAGGGTATATATTTAAATTGTTTCAATATGCATTACATTTAATTTTAAAAACTCAGGGGTATATATTTAAATTTGCTAATTTATGAAATATATATATTGATGTAATACTGTATCTGCTTTAAAATTAAATCAACTTTTATTAAGTAACGTTAAAACAATAAAATTAATTATAACATTTTTATAAAGCTACAATTATAAACAAAGTCGCTGTGCACTTATTTGCTTGGATCGCTGTGAAATTTAATAACATTTTAAAAAGAAATACCTTTGAGATTTAATTAAAAAATAAATAAATTAATTTTTAAAGAATTATATTAATAATTAAGTTAGGCTTTTAATGTAAAAGTAATTTAGTTTTTATATGATTGTTTGTTTAAATTATTATATTATGAGTTAATAATTTTAACTATAAATAATTTTAGAAAAAGACTAAAATTTAAATATTCACCTTATTTAGTCTGTTTATACACATAACACATTATTTACAGGCATAACGTAGCATCTTTCTTATGAATATAACTTCTTTTTTCTTTTCAATACAACTATAAGATGATTCTGTGACTGCCTATCAATGTCTATTATTGTATTTTACTTTAAACGATTGAGACTAAAAAGAATCTATAAATGTTTAATGTTATGTTAATTATATATTATTCATGCAAATATGCGTTATATGTATATATACTTTACGTTATCATAGTTGTTTAATAACTTACTGTGTAAATATCATAAACCCGATTATGTTTTATGTTCTAATAGATATTGAGCAAAGATCCGCTTAATATATAACATAATCAATAAATCAATCATAATCAATATACTTTATATTAATGTAATTTAAAAATTACGCATTGACATGCAATCACAAATAACGACATTTATATACATATAATGCATGCATACCATACGACACGTTACCCTGTGGTATTCATACGAAGAGCACACATATGACATGCAAGTTTATTTATCTATACACACCATATATATGTGTGTATAATCGTTTGTGAGTAATGTTATGTCTACGCAGACATATACACCAGTAGGATTTAATATGTAACCGTAGTTATTAGATGTAAATGGACACACTACATGTACGTAAACTAAGCTGTCTGTGTGCATGTGTGCGCATTGTACAAAGGAATGGTGATTAACACAAAGTTAAACCACCGTCTGCGTCACACCTACGATTCACCTGTCTGTCTACTTGGCAACTGCATGCGGTATGCCTTCCTCCGTTATAAGGTCCTGGATCGACAGGGAGTTGCCGTGTCAATTCACTCTTCGCCTTCAGGTACTTGCATATTTCTCATACTCCTTACGGTTCTTAATTAAGTTTTAAGTTCTACAGATCAACACTATGGAGAAGCTTGTCGTATTGTGTATGCTTCTGGTTCTGGCTGCTGCCGCTGATAGGCATCATGGAGATGGAAACGCTCGTCGCCATGACGAGGATGAATCTGAGCGTTGCCATAAGCAGTCTAGTCCGTTTGTGCTCAAGGAGCCTGTTCAGATAGCAAAAACAGAGGCAGGTGAGATTAGAGTTCTTCCTGGTCCAGATGAAGCCGGTGTTTTAGCAACAAATCGTATTGGTTTAAGCATCATTAGCATGGAGCCTAAAGCCCTTTTGCTCCCTCAATATCTCGATGCCTCCTGTGTTATGTACGTCGACAAAGGTGAGCACGATACACATAATAGTTTTATGTTATTTTAAATATGTTTTTTATCTTTGCTTACAGGACAGCTCACACTTCGATGGGTTGAAGATGGGAAACTCTCCAAGCAGAACTTGACCACTGGTGATATATATGCTCTTCCAGGCGGGCTTGTGTTCTATATACTCAACACTGATGAAGGCCAAAGGCTGCGTGTTTTTGCCATGTGTGACACCTCTGAAGAGCCTGGAACCTGGACACTTTCAATCCTCCTTTGTCGGAGGCGGTGAAAATCCCCCTACCGTCCTCTCTGGGTTTGATAGAGATACTCTTGCTGCTGCCTTCAAGGTGCGTGCACGTGCGTGTGTGTGATAATATATTATGTAAACTTACGTAGTGCAGGTTGCTCCTGAGGATATTGAGGATCTACTGAGGTCTCAGAACAAGGGTCCAATTATCTACACCAGCAGGTCAGAGTTGAGGCAAAGAACAAATGATGGTGATGATGAACAGTCTCCTGAGCCTTTCAATCTTCTTAAGAAGACACCTGATTTTGAAAACGACAATGGTTGGACAATTGCTGTTCATGGCAAGGAGTTTAGTCCCTTGCAATATGCCGGAGTTGGAGTCTTTGCTGTTAGCTTGAAACCAGTAAGCATTTGTACTATTATACATATATATTACATTTTTAAGATACTTCTTGGCAGGGAGCTATGCTTGCACCTCACTGGAATCCAAGAGCTTCTGAATTTGCATTTGTGACTAAGGGACAGGGACGCATTCAAGTTTCTTATCCAAATGGAACCAGTGCTTTGAACCAGAGTGTGGACGGTACAGTGATCTTTGTTCCTCGGTACTTTCCGATGTCTCAAATTGCTTCACGTGAAGGTCCCTTTGAGTTTGTTGGTTTCAGCACATCATCTCGTCCAAACCGTCCACAGTTTTTAGCAGGTGCATCTCTCTCTCACACACACACGCACACACCCTCACTCACTCACAGTTTGCTGATGCATTGTTACTGTTGTTGTTGTAAAGGTTCAAGCTCAGTTCTCAAGGCAGTTGAGGGTGACATTGTGTCCAAGGCATTCAACTTCTCTGAAGAGCGTTTGAAGACTATATTGGACAGTCAACCAGATGGTATAATTCTACCTGGCTTTATAGAGGAAGAGGAAGATGCTCCAAAACCAAGATATGTAGTTATGTAAAAGCAATATATATAATATAAGCTTTTCCGGATGCAAAGAATCTTAGTATCGGCGATCTGACAACCGTAGACTCCTACACATATATATAATACAGGTGGCAACTGTTGTTCTCCCACTTGTCACATATAGACAAGACAAAATTCCTTATAAGGCAGAACGCTTAAACTCTTCATCATACCTTGTGTTGTCTCTTCTTTTTGTGAGTTTGTATAGCTCTGCAGTTAAGAATGGCTTCCTTATTCCATGGTGACAGGAAGGACGAGCACGTCAACCATCCAAGCCCCCAATAGATTAACGTGTATGTATGTGCATATCCAATCCTGGCTATGGTAAGCTCCACACACACATACACTTTAGATCTATTTGTTTAGGCGTAGGATTACTTCTCTCTCGTACATACTGCTAACTTTTAACCATTAATGCCCCTATGATGATTCAGGACACATCCACGGTGGACTTGTGAATCCCGGATACTATACTGCTTCTGGATACGATCACAACGCCGGTGGTGGATACAGGCATGGTACCGGCCACAATGGACATGGTGGAAAGAAGAAATAAGGGTTCATGGAGAAGATCAAAGAAGAACCTCAACAAAGTTCGTAAAGATGGGAGCAGCAGCAGCAGCAGTGACTCCGACTAGAATGCAGAGTTTTGTGTATATGATGTCGTAATGTAACCATGCAATAAAATATGTATGTTTTTAGTTAAAACCCTGCAAGAGTATACACTTACATAATCCTATTCGCGTTCTTTTATACGACACACACATTCATCAATCTATTCTATAACAATATCAATATTAGCATTTGTCTGTATTCATATATCACTTGAGATGGATATTAAATCTAACTGCATATTGATTTCTTTTCTGCAAATGCATCTACTAAATAATTATATAGATAAAAAGCTTAAAAATGCACACACAAGTATGCAACCATATATCATATGAAGTTTTATACAAGTACTGCATGTTTAGAACACTGTATACAGACAAAAGTTGGGATTTACCAGTTACAGATTTTCAGACCCCGTCTTATATAAGAATTTGTCATAGTTTGAAGTTATATATATATATATATATATATGCTTATTTGACGTCTTATTGCACTCTTTGAACATGAGACGTGAATGTAAAAAAATGAATTACATAAAAAAAAATTCGCATTGGGTTGAACAAATTTAGACCATATTTGGGCAGTTCGGGCTGCTACTTTTACGTGAATATAGTGGACATGCGTGTATTTTATGTGTGTCTATGCTGTATACATTAAAATCAATTATAAACATAATCACAATAAAAATCCATAAGTAAGTGATATGATTAACCTTATATTCTTATATAGGTTCTCTGCCCACGACGACACCGTAAATAAATTATTCTTTTTCTACGTAAGTGGCCATTGTTGTCATGCATTTGCTGTCATTGTTTCATATGCAAGATCTCCTATATAAGCCAAGAACTCTTGAACTCCTCATCATACTCAACTGTCTTGTTTTGGTTCTCTTTTTTGTGTTCTTTATACCTTTCCTTGTTGCCATGACGTTGAAACAAACAAACAAGAGCAACAAAAGCTTCTAACCCTTTGAAGAGACACTCAACATCTCCACCAATGAAAGACTGAAAATATGATGGCTTCCCATACATGGTACTCATACAAGGTCATCACGTGGCTATAGATAACCATGCCAGGATTAGAGTCTATATGGCTGTAAATAACCACGTTAGGATTAGAGTCTACGCGGCTTCAGATAACCATGCGAACGTTACAATGCATTCTTCATAGTTCTCTTTAATTTTTATAGTTTATATAAAATGAATATTTTCATTCATTCACTTAGTAATTAGTAATTTATTTTGGGCCCTGAATTAGTTTTTAGCAAATAATAAGAAAATTTACATGTATAAATCATGAAATATATTAATCTTGAAGGCCTTTTTTTATTTATATCCCATATATATATATATATAATTAGTAAAATATTAACTCTTCGTGAATAGTGAACTACGATTAAGGGGGTACCTTATGTTTTTAATAATAGATTTTGTTAATGCACATATGCATATGTAATATCTTTTGTTGTATATATTTGTGTTTGCCTTATTTATTGAATATTTTAATTTTTGAATTTGCTTATAATTTATTTTAGTAAATTCAAAAGTGTAATATTATTTTGTTATTTTTTTAAAGAATATTTTAATATATTTTAAGCATATTCAAGCATATTCTAATATCTGACATTTTACTCACTGTCTGCTTTACACCAACGATTTAACTGTCTGTGTACTTGGCAGCTGCATGCGGTATTCCTTCCTCCGTTTTAAGGTCCTGAATCGACAGGGAGTTATGGTATCAATTCACTCTTTGCCTTCAGGTACTTGCATTTTTCTTATATTCCGGTTCTTAATTAAGTTTTAAGTTCTACATATCAAACTATGGCATGTACACAACAGCTCTTCGTATTGTGTATGCTTCTGGTTCTGGCTGCTACATCGTGGAGATGGAAGCGCTCGTCACCATGACGAGGATGAATCTGAGCGCACTCTAGTTCGTTTGTGCTCAAGGAGCCTGTTCAGACAGCAAAAAAACAGAGGCAGGTGAGATTAGAGTTCTTCCTGGTCCAGATGAAGCTGGTGTATTAGCAACAAATCATATTGGTTTAATTATCATTAGCATGGAGCCCAAAGCCTGCTCCCTCAATATCTTGATGCCTCGGCTTGTGTTATTTATCTCCACAAAGGTACATATAAATTATAATAGTTTTAGAGAAAATGTTTTTTTTTATCTTTGGTTACAGTTGAAGATGGGAAACTTTCCAAGCAGAACTTGACCACTGGTGATATTTATGCTCTGCCAGGCGGGCTTGTGTTCTATACACTCAACACTGATGAACGCCAAAGGCTGCGTGTTTTGCCATGTGTGACACCTCTGAGAGCCTGGAACCTCCCCTTACCGTCCTCTCTGGGTTCGATAGAGATACTCTTGCTGCTGCTTTCAAGGTATGTAAAAGATACGTGTGCGTGTGTGTGAAATATATTAAGCATGCTTAAGTGTTTCATGTACGGGTTGCTCCCGAAGATGTTGAGGACCTCACAAGGTGTCAGAATAAAGGTCCAATTATCTACACAAGCAGGTCAGAGTTGAGGCAAAGAACAAACGCTGGTGATGATGGACAGTCTCCTAAGCCTTTCAATCTTCTTAAGAAGACACCTGATTTTGAAAATGACAATGCTTGGACAATCGCTGTTCATGGCAAGGAGTTTAGTCCCTTGCAAGATGCCGGAGTTGGAGTGTTTACTGTTACCTTGAAACTAGTAAGCACATTCTTAATAATATACATATAATTATACTGCATTTTTATAATATTTCTTGACAGGGGGCTATGCTTGCACCTCACTGGAATCCAAGGGCTTCTGAAGTTGCATTAGTGACTGAGGACAGGGACGCATTCAAGTTTCTTATCCAAATGGAACCAGTGCTTTGAACCAGTGGACGAGGGTACGTTTTTTTTGTTCTTCGGTACTTGCCCATGTCTCAAATTGCTTCACGTGAAGGTCCCTTTTGAGTTTGTTGGTTATCTCGTCCAAATCGGCCACAGTTTTTAGCAGGGGTGCATCTCTCTCTCACACACATGCACACGCACACCCACTAATTGATGAGTTTGTTACTGCTGTTATTGTAACGTTTGAAGACTATATTGGACAGTCAACATAATTCTACCGGGCTTTATAGAGGAAGATGCTCCAAAATTATGTGGTTATGTCAAATCATAATATATTTAAACATCAGGAATAGTCTCACACACTCAAGCCCACAGAGATGCACACGTACACGTTTGAGATAGTTGTCTGGTGGTGGTGTTAACAAAAACTAAGAGATATGGCATTGATCATATATAATGATATGAATCATATATAGAAAAGATCAAGACGAACCGAATTAAAAACATAATATTTTCCTATGAAGAATGGTGTCTGTCTTTTCAAACTATGTGTGTGTTATACAGATCATTTAAGAGTAGCAACATTGACTTTTCTTTTTAAATTTTATTGTGATTTTATTTTTGCTTTTAATATCTTAATAGAATTCTAGATAAATTACATACAAATTCTATAAACAACTCTTGATGCCGAATATTTTGCTTGTACATAAATTTATGTAATTTTTCCATCTCAAATGAGATTGAAATACACATTAATCTAAATATTTGATTCGACTGTTTATTTTCACGCAACACGCGCATCCATATTAAAGTTTCACAATATGTATATTTGTAAGATACTGTATATTAAGTAACGTACCGTATATACGCATGTGTATATACACACATGCGAGTGACACATGGGTGGTGATTTGGCCCCCATGTGTCAGTGCCACGTGTCGCATGTGTGCCATGTGGCAGGAGGCCTCCTGTATATAAGCAGGGTTTTTGTAAACTAATATATCAGACATTTCATTTAATATATCTGCTCTTTCATTGGTGGAGAAGTTGGGTATTCCTTTCTTCCGCATTTTCTTTTTCTTGTTTCCATGACAATGAACATGGAGACGGCTTTTAGCATTATTGCTACTGCTATTGATGCACAAACTAAGTTGTTGGAGCGCTTCGTTGAGGGTCCGTCCTCCTCTTCCCCGTCTGAGCCTCATGCCGGGGGATCTGCTTCTAGCTACTCCTTCATCTTCTTCACAGGCCACAAATCCGAGGGTTCGACCCCGATCTTTTTGTGGTGATCCGGGAGATGATGTATACCACTGGTTTGATCATTTCCAAGTCATTGTTCGTTACCATGGTTGGGATGAGGCCCGTGCTCTCAGAGAATTCCCTACATGTTTGGAAGGCCCTGCGCTCAAGTGGTATAATGGATTGGCTGCGGAGATTCAAGCCAATAGTAATCGGTTAACGGAATGTCTCAAACGTACGTTTGGCAAAGTTGAGGATTCAGATGATGCTTTCCAACAACTGCATGCGATACGACAACATCCTGGTGAGTCTGTTATGCGGTTCAGTATTAGGTTCGGGGATTTAGTTCGGCGTGCATATCCTAACATGCCTGAGCCTATTAAGCTCGGTATGTTATGGCCAACTATGCGACCCGAACTTGTTCGATTCGTTCGGGCTCTTCGTCCTACCACATTGGAGGAAGCTTTTGCACTAGCTCAACGTTTTGAGTTGGTGCCTGGTGAGGGCCGTGTTCCCCTTGGGTTACCTGCTCCTCTTGTTCAGCGTGCTGATCCAATGGAGGTTGATGCTGCTGCATATGTGCCCGCACGGCAAGCCTTTCGTGGTCGACCTCGGGGCCCACCCCGTGGACCACCTCCACGAAATCGTCCTGCACCTGCTCCAGTACCTGCCCGTGGTGGTCAAAATCCACGGATTCGTGACAGGAGGAATCGGAACAATGCAGGTCGACCCAATCAAGTTCATTGTTGGGCCTGTTGGGCACCTGGACATACTTGGCGGGCATGCGATGTGTATCCTGATTGGCGTCCACCACATCCAGGCTGGCGACCATATGTTCCGGATGGTGTGCCTGTGGCGGCCATTATGTCTGATGATGAGCTTCCAGATGATGAAGCCTCTCTTGCAGTGGATCTGTTGCGGAAAACCAGTAATCGTACGGGCGACGGAGGGATCCCGTGCGATGGAGACTTCACCTCCATGCTTTTTTCGCTATGCATATCAAGGGTTTGCAAGTTCCACCAGATCATCCAGTTTTCACATTTTCTGCACGAGTGAATGATCTTTCAGTCACAGTGCTTGTGGATACAGGATCCAGTATGTCTTCCATAACTCTTCTCTAGCGCATCGGTGCTCATTACCCTTAAGACGTGCAGATAAGGTCTTGCACATTTTATATGGTAATGGGCAGTCTCGTGCAGTATCACAGTACACCACTTCGACTACGCTGGTTATGGGTGCCAACTGTAAGTTTCCCTCTGGGTCTCTTAGGGTTGTCCCTTCCCAGGTCTTTGACATCATTCTGGGATGTGATTGGTTAAAGCAGTCGAAAGGTATGTGTGATTTTTCACTCTCTCCTCCTGTATTACGCTTGGAGTCTGTGTCTTTGCAGTCTGTTCCTTTACGTCCAGAGAAGCTTGTTGCTGTTTGTATCACGCATACAGCTCCTTTGATTCCGGTCTTGGGTGGTGTTCATCTCAACAGGTTCAAATGCCGGATCCGTCACCTGAGTGTCGAGCACACTGCATCGAACAACTTAAGAAACAGTATGCAAGTTTGTTCAAATTTGATCTGTCCCAAGGTGCACGTGTGAAGACTCGACACTGTATACCCACCGGCAATGCAAAGCCTTTCAAAGTCCCGGTTCGACGCAGGTCAAAAGGAGTTATCAGCCATGCGAACAGCTGTTAGATATGATTGGTAAACGGTGTGTCGTCCGTCACGGAGTCCATGGGCATGTGAACCTCATTTGGTTCCCAAGCCTGATGGATCTCTCCGATTTTGTGTGGATTACCGACCTCTTAACGATGTTACCATCAAAGATGTCTATCCACTTCCGAACTCTGCCGATCTATTAGATCGTTTGGGTCAGAGTCGATGGTTTACTAAGTTGGATTTGGCATCAGGATATTGGCAGGTTCCTATGGCTGAGGAGGATATTCCAAAAACGGCCTTCCGGACACCATTTGGTCTTTACGAGTTTTTGGTCATGCCTTTTGGATTGACTTCAGCTCCTGCCACCTTTCAACGCATGATGGATGAGCTTCTTTCCGATATGCCTGATATCACTGCCGATTTTATCGACGATGTGCTCATTCATGGGTCTGGTTCTTGGGAGGATCACATTCGTGATGTACGGCGCGTTCTTGATCGATTTCGAGAAGTTGGCCTGAAGTTGAAACTTGAAAAGTGTGTGTTTGGTTCGACCGACACCACTTACTTGGGTTACCGTATATCTCGAGAGGGTTTACAGGTGGATCCAATGAAGTTGCGAGCTGTTCGAGAGTTCCCTCGTCCCCGTACAGTACAGGAAGTCCAGCGTTTCTTGGGCACGGTGCAGTACTTGGGTCGATTCATCGATCATCTCACTGATCGAACTGCCCCTCTTCGGGAGTTAGTTCGTCCACAGGTATCTTTCAGGTGGACTCGCAGGTGTCAGCAGGCATTTGACCAGTTAAAAGAGTTCCTGACAACTCCACCATTGCTTCAATACCCAGATTTTACTCGTCCGTTCATTTTACGAGTAGATGCCTCAGATGTTGGTATTGGTGGTGTATTGATGCAAACTGATGCTGTGGATTCTTCAATTCGACACCCGGTGGCTTACATTAGTCGAGTACTCACGCCGGCTGAGCGGAATTATTCCACTACTGAAAAAGAATGCCTTGCTGCTGTTTGGGGTTTTGAACGACTTCATGCCTACTTACATGGGAGTGAAACACTTTTGGAGTGTGATCATGCTGCTGTCACTTCCTTATTAAAACGGAAGAATTTAGTGGGTCGCGTAGCCAGATGGGCATTACGTCTCCAGGTATATAACTTTAAGGTGGTGCACAGGCCTGGGCGAACAATGGTGGATGCGGATGCACTTTCTCGAGCACCCCTCTCCGATTCCACTTTGCCTGCTCATGCAGTAGCTGCAGCATTCGGTTTGATACAAGCCCCTCAGGTATTCGATGCCGACTTACCATCCTTGGAACAGTGGCAGGATGCTCAAAAACATGAACCATGGACGAGGCAATTACGCGATGCGTTTGCAATCCGTCTTCCGAACCTCGGTTTCGACAATATCATGCTCAGTTTCGACTTCAGGATGGTTTATTGTATTTTATTGGGACAAATCCAGAGGACAGATGGCGTTTGGCTGTACCCTCTACATATGTTCCACACCTTCTTCGAGCATATCATGATTCACCTATTGTTGGAGGTCATCTTGGTCACCAACGAGTGTTGGAGAAGCTCGCCGATCATTTTATTGGCCAGCATGCGTGGTGATGTGATCAGGTATATTCAAAGTTGTCCCACTTGTCAAACTCGGAATTCCTCTACGACTCGGGCCATGGGGTGTTGGAATCCATCAATGTCTCTCGCCCTTTTGAGTTAATTGCAGTGGATTTAATGGGACCTTTTCCACGTTCTTCTCAAGGTAACCAGTACATCATTGTTGTATCCGATTATTTAACTCGATGGGTGGAGGTTGGTGCTCTTCCGGATGCAACTGCCATGTCAACAGCTTTGTTTCTGTTCGATAATGTGGTTTTGCAGCATTCTTGTCCAGAGCGGATGTTATCAGACAATGGCCCCGCTTTCATTGCAGAGGTATTCCGAGTGTTGTGTGAGAGGTTAGGGGTAAAACATTCATTTGCCTCTCCGTATCATCCACAAACTGATGGTTTGGTGGAGCGATTGAATCGGACCTTCAAGGGTATGATCTCGAAGTATGTGAACTTCAATCACACGGACTGGGATTGGTATTTGCGATGTTTGAGATTTGCTTATGTAACAGGCATTCAGAGTTCGATTGGTATCTCTCCATTCAAGGCATTGTATGGATATGATCCTAAGTTGCCTAGTGAATTGGGGTTATCATCGAATCTGCCACGTGCCGAGGATGCAAAGATGTGGGCTCGACATTTGGATTGTTTTGCCTCTTCTGCGTGCAGAGTCTGCTGAACATCTTGGTCGAGCTCAAATGCGGCAGCAATCTTCTTACAATGCACGACATCAAATTCCACCAGATTTTGCTGACGGTGACTTAGTCCTGGTACGTTTTCCCAAGCTGACTGCACCTGGGCTTGCAACTGGTTTATTACATAAGTGGCTTGGTCCCTACCGAGTACTCCGAAAGGTTGGTCCTCAGGTATATCAAGTACAGTTGGTGGGATCTCATGAGGTTGAGATAGTTCACGTGGTTCGAATGAAACGGTTTGTCGTTCGAGACTCGTTGAGTACATTTGGTCATACCTTAGATGGCCCAGCTCACACGGATCCAGGACCATCAGATCCATCACCATCTACACAGCCGCAGAGGGGAGGATAGTGTAAGATACTGTATATTAGTAACGTACCGTATATACGCATGTGTATATACACACATGCGTAGTGACACATGGGTGGTGATCTGGCCCCCATGTGTCAGTGCCACGTGTCGCATGTGTGCCACGTGGCAGGAGGCCTCCTGTATATAAGCAGGGTTTTTGTAAACTAATATATCAGACATTTCATTTAATATATCTGCTCTTTCATATTATGCATTTCATCAACAATTTTAAATCCATTATTTATATATGGACTATAGCCTGTCGTGCAAAACAATATATATACAGATGTAGATACGAAGATAGAATAGCATGTAATTACAGAACATTAGTGTATATATTATATATATGGTGTGTGTTTGATAAAATTACATATATACTATAAAATTTGTCAAATTTACACATACTTTTTAAAATTTTGAGTTAATAAAATTTGTTCTTATGAAATCTAGATATTTATAATTCTACTTTCACATTAAAAAACATTGGATTATGTATATATATATATATATATATATATAATGTTTTAAGAAATATAATATGTGTGTGTATGCGATAACATGTGTCTAAATTATGCTCCACCATCTGAATATATAGCTGCCTCCTTTAGCTCTGCAGTTTCCACTTGTGCGTCTGCCAAAAGCCTGATAACTTTAACATGTGAAAAATATATTTGACACATTATAATAAATTAAAAAAATTACCATGTATATCTGTATAATGTATATTTCAAATATACGTGCATGTATGTATGCTTTTAAGGGTAAGGCAGTGATGATAACAAGACCTAGATATATAATGTATATTTGTGTGTATATTGTATTAATGTGTAAATATCACATGTGTGTACAGCATAACTCCAATGCAGGACAACCTCCACGCCTAATTCTGTCGAATTTTCTCATCTATCCTCCCTTTATGCAAGCCCTCAGCATACTTAGTCACGTAATCCTATGGGTGTAATCTTTACACCTTGGGAAAACATACAAATACACACACACACACACACAAACCATTGATTATTCTTGATTAAATAACTCATAATTAAAACCATATTACAATTATGTTAAACACATTAAACATATAATTAATACATAAACATAAAACTAACCTCTTTGGCATCTGTTGTTGTAATCCGGCTCGAGAAGCATATACAATGACTTATACCGTCACGGTAGTGTGCCTGCAAATAGAAACTCTTAACTATAGTAAACAGATGTGTGCATGTTAGTGTATTGGCCACATATGGATGCATATGAATACATCTGCGGAGTGAGTATAGTTCACAGATAAGATACGGAATGTATCCGTGTAAGTGTATATAGGTATACTTATATGTATATTGTTGTAGAGCTGTTTGTACACGTGCAGGTGTGATGTATATATCTCATACACAGGACAAATACATGCAAACAGAGACACGCGTGTGCGCGCTTAGAGAATGTCTATGTGCATATGTATATGTATCTTCATTTATTGCATATAGATTCAATATGCTTCAATATATGATATAGAATCTCACACCTACTACACACGAAATGTATATGGTTATCTAGTATATATATATATATATATAATATATATATATATATAAGCAGACAACATGGTCGAAACATCAAAATAAATATAAAACTAAATACTATGATTTTTATTGATAGTAAACACAAATTACCTCTGAAATCCCAGTAGATTTGCTCTGGAGAAGTTTACAAGCTTGAATTAAACATAGATACACTGAATTAAATAAACAATTTTAGGTGTCCGTGTGTGTGTTCCTTGTTAGCTGGATGCAATTGTTGCATGTTGAACCCATGGAAATGGAAATGCCCTTTTAGGGTTTTCTGCCTAAAGCAGAGGATTAGGGTTTTCCGATGTTTTAGGGTTATGGATGTCCCTATTTATTAAGGCGCTAGGGATCCAGAGGGCTTTTAGGGTTTACTGTATAGGGCGCTAGGGATCCAGAGGGCGAGCTAGGGCGCTGATTCAGAAGGCGAGCTAGAGCGCTAGGGCGGGTTCGGGATCAGGTATGGATACTTTGAAAGCTACATACAGCACTCCTGTGTGGGCAGACGTGATCGTGCGAGATGACATTGGAACAGAATTTAACAATACCCAGTTAGTATTGGAGTGTCTACGGAAGCCACTGTCAGAATTGAACATCGACAAGTCCCCGTCCGCAACCTCCACTTTCGTAGCATTTGGCCGCTGAAACAGCCAGAACAATGAGAAGAACTCCATAGTGATTGATAACCTCCAAAGGAACGTCTGGAATATCACAACAGAGTTAGCTAACACCAAGGCAGAGTTGGAGAGGCATAAGAGATTGCTGGAGAGGCACGAGAGAGAGTTAGAGAGGCTGACAACTTCTCGGAGGAGGGTGAACCTTGACCTTTATGGTCCTTTGTTCACGAACAGGGAGCAGGCAGTAAACAGTCTATTCAAAGTCACTACAGACAAACTGGATGATTGCGTATGGACGGTCATTAAGGAAGAAGGTGATATTTATTGTTTTCTGTTTTCTTATTTCTTATTGGCTTTTTTTTCTTATTTACAGCTGTAAAGCTCCCTACCAAGAAACAGAAACAAGCATTCTATGCTTTGTTCCAAGGTTGTAAGGGTGAAGGAAACAAAATGCACTATAAGCGGCTAGAACGGAAGTCGAGATACTCAAGCAAAAAACATTTACCAGACCGTGCTGGCAAAGGCCGAAGGATTGTACTTGAGCAAAGTAGGTCCTACCGAGCTTACTGGGAACATTGTGCGATGTGGGATGAGGAGATGGTTTGATGTAAGAGACACCAGAGGTCTTGGAGCTCATGTGTTTGATTTTGTGGGAGATGGGCTTGAAGATGATGACAAGCTTGCAGTGATTGATGACATCCAGACTGCAATAGCCAACAAATGGTTGAACTGCAAGGAATTTCGGGATCCGACGTTGCTGCAACTATGCATGTAGTGTTGAAAAGTGTCGGTTAGAGAAGCCTCGGGAAAGTTAGACAGCGAGCGCTTAGAGCTGCCAAGGAGACATACTCTGACCAAAGTGATTGGTACGTCCTCGAACTCTTAGATATTATATAGTGAGAAACAAAGGTGTGTGCTGCAAAGGTATTTTTTTGGGAGATTTCGTTGTACAGAGTTTAGGAATAATCAAACTTGATTGATCTTTTTCTACCGCAAAGTTACGTGTGTGTTAAGCTATCAAGCATATATATCCATATAAGTCACATACCGACCAGCAGTCTCACTCGGACGGATAATCTTCACAACTTGGCCGTGCTTCAGTCCGTAGTAACGAGCCACTGGATCCGAGGGAGCTGCAAATAAAGCACAAGTTTAGACCCGTGAGTGTATGTGTGCAAGACACACACACACACATAGTCATAATATACATACATTAGATAACTACATACATATGAAAACTCACACTCAGACGCACACACATGCTTCATAATGAATGATTTCCAGAACCCGCTTATATCTGTACATATGTGTGTATGCATATATATATATATATATATATATATATATATATATATAGGATAACTTCAGTTTTTTTATCGTTATTAGAGCGGTTACCTGGCGTGTAACGCTAAGACTACATGCTCCGACACAAGAGTGCGCTCTTTGATGTTCACCAGTAGCTCCGGTTCCTGCAAAAATTGATAACCGTCATTTGTTCTTTGCCTCGACTCTGACCTGCTGGTGTAGATAATTGGACCCTTGTTCTGAGACCTCAGTAGATCCTCAATATCCTCAGGAGCAACCTACACTGCGTATGTTTACATAATATATTATCACACACACACACACACACCACACACGTGCACACACCTTGAAGGCAGCAGCAAGAGTTTCTCTATCAAACCCAGGGAGGACGGTAGGGGGGTCTTCACCACCTCCAACAAAGGAAGATTGAAAATGTCCAGGTTCCAGGCTCTCAGAGGTGTCACACATGGCAAACACACGCAGCCTTTGGGCTTCATCAATGTTGAGTATATAGAACACATGCCCGCCTGGAAGAGCATATATATTACCAGTGGTCAAGTTCTGCTTGGATCTTCAACCCATCCAAGTGTCAGCTGTCCTGTAGGCAAAAAATGAAAAATAACATAAAACTATTATGTGTATTGTGCTCGCCCTTGTGGACATAACATGCATCGAGATATTGATAGAGCAAAAGGTCTTTAGGCTCCATGCTAATGATGCTTGCATGGATGCTTAAACCAATACGATTTGTTGCTAAAACACCGGCTTCATCTGGACCAGGAAGAACTCTAATCTCACCTGCCTGTTTTTGCTATCTGAACAGGCTCCTTGAGCACAAACGGACTAGACCGCTTATGGCGACGAGCGTTTTTATCTTCATGAAGCCTATCAGCGGCAGCAGCCAGAACCAGAAGCTACGAAGAGCTTCTGTGTACATGCCATAGTTTTCATCTGTAGAACTTCAAACTTAATTAAGAGAATATGACGAAGGCGAAGAGTGAATTGACACTGCAACTCCCTGTCGATCCAGGACCTTAAAACGGATATATATATATTCTATACAGACCTTTGGCATACCGCATGCAGCTGCCAAGTAGGCAGACATGTAAATCGTAGGTGTGACGCAGACAGTGGTTTAACTTTGTGTTAATACAATAAAGCACTGTTATTATAGGCCCACACATGCATACACATAGCTAAGTTATGTACGTACATGTAGTACTATGGTTACATATTAAATCCTACTGGTGTATATATCTACGTAGACATGTGTACCTCACAAACATGATTATACACACATTTGTATGTGTGTATGTATATAAACAACCTTGCATGTCATCTTCTTACGAATACCACACGGTAACTTGTGGTATTGTATGCATGCATTATATGTATATAAATGTTGTTATTTGTGATTGCCTTATCAGTGGGTAATTTTTTGAATTACATTAAACAATATTTATGTTAATAAAGTTCTTTGATTGCTGATTATGTTACATAGTAAGTATTTTTACATAAGGACTGGATCCTTTGCTCAATATCAATCAGTTTAAATGATTTTTAAAGCAGTAAGTTATTAAACAACCATGATATAAGGTAAAGTATATATACATATAACATATATTTGCATGAATAATATATAATTAATCAACATTAAACATTTATAGATATTCTTTTTAGTTTCATTCGTTTCAAATAAAAAACAATAATAGACATTGATAGGTCACAAAATCATCTTATAGTTGTATTGGAAAGAAAAAAAAAAGCTATATTCAAATGAATGATGCTACGTTATGCGTGTAAATAACGTGTTATGTGTATATACATATTAAATAAAGTGGCAATTTAAATTTAGTTTTTAATAAAATTATTTATAGTTAAAATTATTAACTCATAATCAATAAACCACAAAGAACTATATCGTATAATCATTAAAACAGTTCCTTAATTAAAATTAAAAATATTATTTTTTAATTAAATCTCTTTAATTTACACTTCTATTTATGACATTATTAAATCTCACAGCAAACCAAGCAAACACAGTATAATTGTAGCTTTTATAAAAATGCTATAGTTAATTTAACATTACTTATTAAAAGTTGATTTAATTTTAAAGCATCTTTAACGATCTGATAATATAAATAAAAAGATATATTATTATATCAATATATTATCAATAAGGAAAATTTTTAAATTAATAAAAAGATTAATAAAAATGAGTTATTACGTGTAATGAGTCCCAATAAGATACATGTTGTTTGTCTCTTACACACACGTACACACGAAGTCCATAAAATCATACTGTTAACTCTGAAAATATCTAATCTCAGCCGTAGGTTTTTATTGCTCATCCCTCCAACTAACACGTGAATACACACACCGATACATGTATATCTGTGTATGTATATATATGTGAATCTCAAAATAATATATAAATTAACATAGTGTAAATGAAGGAGCTTTCTTTGCCTTCTAGTTTTATTACAAGGGGTATGTTGAACTTGTTGAGATTCTTGCAGGATCTCCCAGTAGTGGAACATAGTTCCAGAAGTAACAAATCAAAAGTTTTTAATTTTAACTTCATCGTGAGCAATAAACACTATAAGTTAAATACATGTAAAATAAGAATATGCTAAATATAATATTAATGACACGTGTGACTAAACTTAGAACATTTTGTATGGACGTCATACACATGCACACGGATGCACTAACTATATATATAATGGACGAATTAATCAAATAACAGGTTCATTCACATATGGCTCATCAAATGGCAAACAATGCTAAGGACGCCGTTAAATCAGAAGATCCAAAACTTATATTGCAGCATTTTAGGCAGAGATCTCCAACTTCGGGCAAAGTGCTTCGTATTGGCGGCGCACTCGCATTGATCACAACAGGTACTGTATAATGTTGTTCAAGCTAGATAATTTCAGCTAATTAATATGTTTTTAAATTAAAATTATATTTTATGCTAACACATTTTTGTATAGTTGTGGTTGGCGGAGGTATCGCACTGCTTGTGGCTTCTCCAGTTCTATTGTTTTTTAGTCCGATTTTGATTCCGCTTGCCATTGTATGTGGGCTTGCATTTGGAGCCTTTGTTGCATTTATTGTGTTTGTGTCTGGCGTGGCATGGGTTTACAAGTACGCAAGGGGAAGACATCCTGTTGGATCACGCCAGGTCGACGCTGCCAAGCATCGGATTGCTGACACGGCATCACATGTCAGCGACAAGGCCCGTGAAGTTGTGCACAACATTGCCTCCTGAAGGCATATGTAATATGAAATAATAGTTAGTATTTTATAAAAAGTATGTGTATTCCAGCCTGCAATTAGTAAATTAACTTTTTATATTTAGTATAAATGTACTTATCTTTTAGAAGATTGCACCTAACATAGTATTTATTTTATGTGTATAATAGTTTGAAATTTTGTCGGTTATAGATCAGTTTTATTTAATTAAAACATCTGTAAAATTAACCCTTAAAATTTCCTGTAATTTGCAGAATTAATGTAGTAGTCTTTATAGAAAGACTATAATGAATTAGCGCGTTTTGATTATTCCATTGAAAAAATCTGTTTAAATTTAAATTTTAAATATAAAGAGTGTATTTTCTATATGCATTACATCTAATTTTAAAACTCAGGGGTATATATTTAAATTTTCTAACAGTAATTTATGAAATATATATATGAATATCTGCTTTAAAATTAAATCAACTTTTATTAATGTAAAAGTAATTTAGTTTTTATATGATGTAGCTTACTTTGTTTAAATTATTATGTTATGAGTTAATAAATTTAACTATAAATAATTTTAGAAAAGATCAAACTCTCCAAGAATATTTAAGATTTCCAAGAAGATTTATATTAGATATTAGATACTGGATTAAGATTAGAAACTCTCCAAGAATATTATTTAGAATTTACCTTATATTAGATTTATATTACCCAATTATAAACTATGCACTTGGATGGATATCTTATATTAGACTTTATCATAGTTTAAATTTCTATATATATATATATATATATATATATATATATATATGCTTATTTGATGTCTTATTGCACTCGTTCAACATGAGACGTGAATATAAAAGAAAATGAATTACATAAATTTTCTAGCATTGGGCTGAACAAATTTAGACCATTATACACAACCTGCACATATTTGGGCAGTTCGGCTGTTACTTTCACGTGAAATATAGTGGACATGCGTGTATTTTGGGTCTTGGCAAAATAGAGGCTCCTAATAGGAGGCTTAGAGCATATTCTAGTATATTCTTTAATATTCTAGAGTATTCTAAGAATATTCCTACAATATTAGCTGATGTAATTGAAATCATACTTGCTGACCTAAATTATATTTGCTGCACTGAGCATAAAGTAAATGAAAGACATCGTTTAATAAATACACAAAAATATTAAAGTAACGAGAGGCATCATTTAATAAACTATACAAAAATGCCTACTCAAGTGAATCCTACCACCCACGTTTGTAATACAAGAAAACATGTTGAATGCAATACCATTACTAAGGTTGAGTAGATACATGTCAACTACTTTAAGGATTTCAAATGACACAGTTAAATGTTTCACACCTTGTTGAACCACCTTAACCCTGATAATATGGCCTTGGACTATTTTGATTTGACATCATCTGCTGCTGCACATGTTCCAAGTTCTTGATGGTGTTTGTACACCTCATTGTGTTGAAGAATTCTGAATCTAGAACATGTTAAAGATAACCTATCCGTGCTTGCACAGAGTTGCTTCCCTTTTTGTAAGGCCCAAGCACTTTACCTGACTTGACTTCTCAATTTGGTTTAATAACCCACTCTTTAGTGTGTACTTTTCTTTCTTCCACCTCCTACAATCTCCTCTTTGAGTTTGGAATGACATGCTCTCCACAATGGATGTTGTGCATGTGTGTATTATAGTTTTTTTATAACCTTTATTTTTACTTTGGTTATTACTTAGTAAACTATGTTGATAATCTCTAAGTAAACACATTTATTGATTTAATAATGGTCTAGCCGGGTGTTGTTTAAGTATTTGTAAGAAACTCTGGGCAAAGTTAGTACTAAAACTCTTACCTTTATTTTCCTTATCTCGATTAAGTTATTGGTTAGTTTTGATGAGTTCGTCCTAGGGTTGACCTAACCCTAGGGTTGCCATAACCCCACATGGGTTAGGGTTTAGGGGATGGATCATTAAGTTAAACTCACTAACTAAATTTCTATTAAAAATGAGATTCTGTGCTTGCCCACTTTACAAAATAAGAAAACAAGAAGGGGACTCTCTGCCACATATATTAAGTAGGATACGTAATGAGAGTTCCTGAATTCATATTGAGCTCGTTTTTTTTTTACTAGTACAAGCTTTAACTTGTGTCGTTAAGGCACAACCCTCTGTTATGCCGCCTCAACTTCTAAACAATAAAGTTATATCCCATCTTCGAGGTAGTTTATTTTTAACATTGGTAAATCAAGGTTAGAGATTGAGGCATGTCTCTAGCCTCCTCCTTCATATCAAGTTAAGAGTAACACTCACAGCTAAAGAGCACATTTATGTTCTTGTCCAATTGTGGTTGTGAGATCTTGGTTGATATGTTTTTCTTACCAAGTTCTTGAGGGTTCACATAGGGGTTCTAAAGCTGACATTTGAGAGTCACGTTCATGGCACTTGATATAATTTTTAAATCGAAGGGTTATGGCGTGATAACCCACATCTTGGGAAATAGTGTCACGTGAAGATATGACATTAAATTAGATGACACATGGTACAACGCCCGAGACACACCCTTTGGGGTTGTCTCATGGACTCAATGTCGAGGGGTTGAATACTCTAGTAAGTAAGCATGTTTGTGCTCACATTAGGGTGCTAAGCCTTGGGCATTTGCTCAAAGGAGGTTAAGTTTCCTAATTAGATGTGTTATTGGTGTTTTCTATTTGGGATCTAAGGGTTGAACGACCTAAGCTTGTTAGCAAGAGCCCATTTTTAAGACACTCGCAAGGTCGTGTACTTAGAGTTATCCAAACCTAGCCTAGGGAGTTTACTTAGTAGAACACTCGTGTTTTCACTAAGTACTAACCCTAGGTGTATGGTATGACTTAACCACTCAAACCTTTAAGGGATTAGGGTACCCCTTGTTGCCTAAAAGGGGTTGTAATCCTGAACAAGGGTGATTTTTTAAGGGTTAAGTGACAATGCCTTAGCTTTATCACGGGGGTATGTGTGGGACACATTTTCTTGATGGGGTTAGGGCATGAGCCTATCTAGGTCTCATGGAATAGGATCCTAAATCTACTTAGGTTATTCTCTAAGGTTCGGAAAGTAGTCATTCTAGGGGACTTAGGGTAAGACCTAAGCCTCATGCCTATTTTGACATCTGAGTCAAATTCTCAGGGTTGTATTGAAAGACTTAGTGTTGTTCACACATGGTGTTAACGTTGTATGGCCACTTGGTAGCCATGTGTTGCTATGTGTTAGCCCTTTGGGTTAAAACTCTGATAGTGTGAGTGCAAATTGTCTTTGTTGTCCTTCAGACTAGATGTTCTATGCATGCTTGAAACATGAACATTAGTTGATGTAGCAAACTTAAAACTTGTACATCCTTAAATATAATGTAATAAACATATGGTGTTGCATCCTTTTAAAAGAGTTGGAAATTCCTTGTCAATACCGTCATATCTCACTCTTGCAATTTAAGTTTTAGTAGAAATAAAATAGATGTAAAGTTTGTTAAGTGTAAACATATTAACATTTAAAGTCATGAACACAATCGAACTACTAATGCCACATAACAAATGTAATTGTTTGCCACAAAACAATAGTAAGTTTGATTTCTATGTAATGCACTTTTCTAAAATATTATGCCAGCTCATATGATTAGTATAAGTTTTCCTAATTGGCATTAGTGGTAGAAACAATAGACCCAATTTCAATACCCATACATGCACTTTGTAATATATTATGCCGACTCATGTGGTTGGCAATAGCTTCCCCAATTAGCACTGCCACACAATAGACCTAGTTTCACTTCTCATGCATGAACTTTTGAACATATTATGCCAACTCAAGTGGTTGGCAATAGTGTAGTATAAAATTTGTCACATAGTAGACCCATGTTTGATTCCCATGCATGAACTTTTTAATATATATGTTGACTCAAATTGCAGACTTAGGTAGTTGGCAATAGATTCATTAGTGCCAAATAAATTTTTTAATATATTATGTTGACTCAAGTTGTTGACTCAAGTAATTGGCAATAAATTCACTAGTGCTGAATGAACTTTTTAACATCTTGACTCAAGTAGTTGGCAATGATTCCTTAGTCGGCACTAGTGAAGAACAAAGTTTTGTTAATAAACCCATATTATGTCAACTCAAGTTGCAGACTCAGATAGTTGGTAATAGATTTGTTAGTCGGCACTAGTGAAAAACAAAGTTTTGTCACACAATAAACTCAAGTTTGATTCCTATGTATGAACTTTTTAACATAGTAAACCTAGGTTTGATTCTCATGCATGAACTTTTTTAACATATTATGTGACTCTAGTTGCCAACTCAAGTGGTTGGCAGTAGATTCCCAGTCAACACTAGTGGAGAACAAAGTTTTGCCACATAATAAACCTAGGTTCAATTCCCATGCATGAACTTTCTATCATAGTAGACTTAGGTTTGGTTCCCATGCATGAACTTTTTAACATATTAAGTGACTCAAGTTGCCAACTTAGGTGGTCAGCAATAGATTCCCTAATCGGCACATTTTAACATATTATGTGACTCAAGTTGCCAACTCAAGTGGTCAACAACAGATTCCCATAATATGTGACTCAAGCTGCCAACTCAAGTGGTCAACAACAGATTCCCATAATATGTGACTCAAGTTGCTGACTAAAGTGGTGAGCTAAAGGTTCCCTAGTCGACACTAGGGGAGAACAAAATTTTAGAGAATAAAGTTTTGACACAATAAACTCATGTTTTTTCCCATGCATGAACTTTTTAACATATATTATGTCAACTTAGGTTGTTGACTCAAGTGGTTTGCAATAGCTTCTCCCAGGTGACACTTAAATTTTTGCCACATAGTAGACCCATGTTCGATTCCCATTCATGAACTTTTTAATATATTATGTCGACTTAGGTTGTCAACTCAAGTGATTGGCAATAGCAGTCGACACTAGTGGTCGTATAATGTTTTATTACATAGTAGAGACCATGTTCAAATCCTTAACTTTTTTACATGTTATGTTAGCTTAGTTTGCCAACTCAGCTGGTTGGTAATATCTTCCCTATCAGCACTAATGGTAGTACAAAGTTTTGCTATATAATAAATGTAGGTTTGATTCCCATGAATAAACTTTTTAACATTTTTAACATATTGTGCTAACTTAGGTGGTTGGCAATAGCTTCCTCAATCATGCTTGCTGACTCAGATTGTCAAAGTTTTACTTGAAGGGCCAACACGTGGCTGCCAAGTAGCCATCCGACGTCAACACCTTGTTTGAGCAATACTAAGTCTTTTAAGACAACCCTGAGAGTTTAACTTAGATGCCCAAATACACATGAGACTTACCTTAAGTCTCCTAAAATGATTACCTCCTGAACTTTAGAGAATATCCCAAGTAGACTCTAAGATCCTGCCCCATGAGACCTAAACATATTTATGCCCTAACCCCACTAAAAAGACATGTCCCACAAATACCTCCAAGATAGAGCTAAGGCAATGTTACTTTTATCCCTTGAGGAATCATCTTTGTTCAAAAGTACAATCCTTTTGGGCAACAAGGAGTACCCTAAACCACAAATAACCACGAATAGCCTCTAAGGGTTTGAGTGGCCAAGTCATGAGAATCTGATGTATTTAGACTTAGGGTTAATACTTAATGAGGGACATGATTAATGCTAGGTTTGGATAACCCTAAGTACATGACCTCGCAAGTGCCTTACAAAAGAGCTCTTACTAATGAGCTTAGGTTGTTCAACCCTTAGATCCCAAAGAGAACACCCAGTCAAGTGTGTCAATAACACACCCATTTATGAAACCTAACCTCACAACCCAAAGGCCATGCCTCATGCATTGTACGAGTATCATCAACTTAATGTCACATGTTCATGTGACACTATTTCCCAAGATGTGGGCTATCTCGATTCAAGAGTTACACTTGGTGCTACAAATGTGGCTCACATAGGCCAACTCTAGAACCCCTTTGTGAACTCTTAGGAACTTTAATAAGAGAACCTATCAACTAAGATCCCACGCCCGTAGTTAGACAAGAATACAAATGTGTCTTACTTAATTATGAGTGTTGCTCTTAGCTTGGAGGTTGAAGATATGCCTCAATCTATAACCCTTACAACGTGTATTTTGACAAGATCTCCTAGGTGTAGATTTATTAACATTAAAGGTAGGCTACCCTAAAGGAAGGATGTATCCCATCGTATGGAAGTTAAGGCAACATAATAAAAGAGTTGTGCCTTAATAACACAAAGCTAAATGTCAGAGTTTTAATTAAAGGGCAACATGTGTTGCCAAGTGACCATTCAGTGTCAACAGCCTGTGTGAGCAATGCTAAGTCTTCTAAAGAGTCTAACTATATGCCTAAATAGGCTAGAGACCTAGGGTTTTACCTAAGTCCCTTAAAATGCCTATCCCCCAAACCTTAGAGGATAATTGAGTAGACTTTAGAGTCTTGTCCAACATGCTCATGCCCTAACCCCACTGAGGGGACATACCTTACACATGCCCCCATGACAAGGCTAAGGTGTCATGACTTACCTCTTGAGGAATCACTTCATCTGGAAGTACAACTCTTTAAGGCGACAAGGGGTACCCTAACCCAGGACTAATCCATAAGGGTTTGAATGGCCAAGTCATACCTTAACCTAGGGCTAATACTTAGTGAGAACACGAGTGTGCATCGTATGCAAACACGAGTGTTTTGTTAAATAAATCCCTAAGCTAGGTTTGGATAACCCTACCTACACAACCTCACAAAAGGGCTCCTACTAATGAGCTTAGGTTGTTCAACCCTGGATCCAAGAAGAACACCCCTTAGCAAGTGTGCCAATAGCACACCTAGTTACGAGACTAACCTCCTTGAGCCGATGCCCAAGGCTTAGCACATGATGTGAACAAACATACTTGCTTGCTAGAGTATCCAACCCCTTGTTTAAGCCCATAAGACAATCCTAAAGGGCGTGCCTATTGTGTCTTTATGTGACATTGTTTCCCAAAATGTGGACTATATCACTATAACCCCTTAGATTCAAGAGTTACACTTGGTGCCACGAACGTGGCTTACAAATGTAAACTCTAAAATCCCTTTGTGAACCCTTAGGAACTTGGTAAATAGAATATATCAGCTAAGATTCTAAGCCACAGTTGACAAGGACGTGGATGTGTCTTACTTAGCTGTGAGTGTACTCCTAGCTTATTCATGGAGGAGAGGTTAAAGACATGCCTTAACTTTTGACTCTTGTAATGTACACTTCAACAAGCCTCTAAGCATGGATTCTTCAACATTAAGGGTAACTACCCTAAAGGTGGAACTTACCCCTATGTTTAAAAGTTAGAGCAGCACAATATAGGGTTGTGCCTTAATGACACAAGTTAGAGCTTGCACCGGTAAAAGAATAATGAGCTCAGTTATAAACTTAAGAACTTTCATTACACATCCTACTTAATATATATGATAGAGCCCCCCCCCCCCCCCCCCCCTTCTATATGTGTAAAGTGGGTTAGTATGGAATCTCATTCCCAATAGAAATATACTTTGTGAGTTTAACTTAAATGACCCATCAATCCCTAAACCTTAACCTAAGGGGTTTAAGGCATGGGGTTAGGGCAACTTGAGGATTAAGTCAATCCTAAGGGTCTTTCTAATGTCGAATTCATTAATAACCCAACTGAGACATAAAAAACAAGGGTAAGAATTTTTTAGATGAAAATGCTAGCTTTGCTTAGAGTTTTTTATAAATACCCAATTGGACCATCACTAGATATAAGTGCACTAAGCATGCTTATTTCTTATAACACCTAGGGCTTTTTAACATAATTTAGTAAGTAACAACAATCAACTCCAAAGTAAAAGTAAAGGTCATAATAAAAACTATGACATAAAGCTTGCACTAGTAAAAGAATAACGAATTCAACTATGAACCCATGAACTCTCACTACATATCCTACTTAATATATATATGACAAATCCTCTCCTCTTTATTTTCTTATTTTGTAAATTGGGCTAGCACATAATATCATTCCCAATAAGAATATATTTGATAAGTTTAACTTAATGACTCATCCACCCCTAAACCCTAACCTAAGGGGTTTAAGGCATGGGTTAGGGCAACCCTAGGGTCAAGTCAACCCTAGTACCCATATTTGACATGCCGAACTCATTAATAACCCAATCGGGACATAAAAAATGAGAGTAAAAGTTTTTTAAATGGAGGTGCTAGTTTCACCTAGAGTTTCTTATAAATATCCAATGACACATGGCTGGATCATTACTAAATACTCAAATGCATTACATGGGTCAATATAGTTCAATAAGCAACAACAATCAATGTCCAAAGTCAAGAGGAATCATAATAAAAATTATGACACAAATGGTTAGCAACTAAGTTGGTTGGCAATAACTTCCTCAATCATGTTTGTTGACTCAAGTGGTTAGCAACTAAGTTGGTTGGCAATAGCTTCCCCAATCATGCTTGCCAACTCTGGTGGTTGGCAATAACTTCTATAGTCAGCACTAGTGTCAGAACATTACAACATAGACATATGTTCAATTCTTAAATGGTTAATATAAGTTCTTTTAATTCAACTCAAATAATGAATGAAAGTTCTTTTAATCGGCACTAGTGGTAAAATAATTTTTTGTCACAAAATAAATTAAGGTTTGATAGCTTAAGTCATCCCCAATTTAATTGACAAGTGATCCTCGTCATACTATGTTTGGAACCGGTTTCAATGAACAACATAAGCTCTCCAAGGCAACAATTAGGTACTCAAGTCATTATTTAATACATATCCATTTCCCCCATAGGTGGCCAAGTCATTTCCATGGGTCTTTATTTTGTGCCAACTCAATTTATCAGCATAAGTAACACAAGTCAATAGCAAATCACTCTTTGTCTATTACTCACTTTTAGTCCTCCTAACCTTCTAACAAAAATAACATGTCAAGCCCTTCCTCCCTAGCGGGATAAATCCCGCCAAGCATTTCTTGCCCTCCCTAAATGTTGAAAATCGGGTTGTTTAATTTAGTATTTTTTGTAATTATGTCAAGTGTTTATCAATATAATGCTGAGGCAAACATGATAGCAAAACTAGCATGAATGCCATGCAAGATTTTTGATTGAGGCCACACAATAAATTCGCAAACACAATTTATAAAAGAGGTAGGTGAGTATAGTTTCAATCAGTGTTCCTTAATCTCCCCAATGACTTGAAGATATTGAATTCTTGCTTGAACAATGACCTATTGCATCTTGATCCAATAAGGTTTAATGAAGCCTTTTAATTTACAAACATCCACAAATGACTTCATGTTGATATTCAAAAATGGTTACATGGTGCTATTTGCAATAGTCTCCATGATCTATAGAGATGTACATGCAACTAATGTCATTCAGTAGGGACTTTCAATGACATATTTCAGCCATGGATGGGGATATTATCAAGGGATGAAAGTATTTTACTCACAAATGTTTTCTTATTATAATTGATTTATTTTATCTTTCATAAATCTTTGCTAATTATGTTGCTTTACATGCCTTTAAAAACTTGTCAATCGATAATCTATTGCAACTTGGGAACACACTCCTCATGGACATATTAGATCGATATCAAGCGTTATAATAAGATTTCTTATAATAGTTCTGTACTATCAACTTCATGTACAGCTCAAGAGTGTGTGACTTATGTAGCTCATGATCTATAAGCTTACATGTAGGGCAATCTTGTTTGGAATATAAGGTTAGGAACCAAATTATCTTTGGTTGTAGTGATTGACTTGGCCAGAAACATTTTAGGAACAAAGCAATTGTTTGAGTAACCATGTTTGCCAATGTAAGAATCACAAGTGATATTAGGGTTAATGAGATAGTAACTTAACCACCTTTTAGTACTACTCATGTTAGCAATTTTAGGATCATAACGAGGTTAAAAAAAAAAAGAGAAATATGTAGCCAAGTGTAGGCCATAATATTTATGTGATGTACGCAGTTAGTGTATATTTTGACTAATATATTAGTGTACAATATTTATACAAGCTATGTTTATTGAATAATATATAAGCACTAATGTTTTATGGTATAATATTATGCAAGTTCTAATTAACTTTGTGGTGTAAAACATGCTGCAAAAAACATTATAACATACTAAATTTATACTCCACATTTATAATATACTAAAGAAATATTCCTTTCAAGGCTAGCATACAAATTCGCCGACCATGGAGTATTATGCCGATTAAAAAATATTTTATCAAAATCCTAGAATATTTTTGGATATTTTAAAATATTCTAAGCACAATCCTCCTCTTTTTGGCGGGACTCGTGTATTTTCTGTGTCTATGCTGTACACATTAAAATCAATTATAAACATAATCACAATAAAGATCCATAAGTGATATGATTAACCTTATATTCTTATATGACGACGACACCGTAAATAAATTATTCTTTTTCTATGTAATTGGCCACTGCTGTCTTGTCATTGTTTCATATGCAAGATCTCCTATATAAGCCAAGAACAGGACCACTCCATTGTGTCGCTTCTAGCTATGGAGAACACTCAAAGAGAGTGCTTGTCTCTTGTCTTGTTTTGATTCGTGTTCTTTGTATAGTTGCAGTTATAAAAAAAGAATGGCCTCAATGTTCTATGGTGACGAGCATGTCCACACTCCTAACCTGGATATGGTCACAATAATCCAGCTCCAGGATATGGTAATAAATAAATATATATATATATATATATATATAGAGAGAGAGAGAGAGAGAGAGAGAGAGAGAGAGAGAGATTAATTAAATTTAAGGTCAGTTGAGTTGATCATGTTGACTATTTATAACGTCACTTCAGCCAAATACAAAAGAGTGTTTTTTGCAGCCTTCGAAGTGATCAATTGGTTACAACGGATAAAACATATTTATTTTATTCTATTTATATTATCACCAGATAATAATGTCACTAGTGAAAGTGAAAGTGCCTGGCAATCTATTGTGATTCCTGCAGACACGCGCAAACACATATTCATTCATATACTTTTGTTTTTAACTATAACAACAAACTATTCATGCAGGTTACGGTGGTGAAGGAAATACTCTGGATACCAGGGAGGTGCATATACTGGACAAGGCACCAACCCACCTCATGAACATGGCCACAATAATGGTGCCTCTGGGCATGGTACTGGTCACGCACAGTATGAACATCCAGGCTACGATGGCTGTGCTTATGGTGTCCAGAACAAACATGGAGAGTGCCCGTAATATAATATAAGATGTAATAAATAGGCGTGGTATAATAAAATGTGCGTTTGATAAGTTGAGTATATATATAAAATATATATGTATTGCTCTAACACATTCATATTATAAATACAATTGTTGTATATAATTATTTAAATATTAATTAAGGAAGAATTAAGTATATAAATAAATAAATCGTACACACACATACATGTGTTTATGTATATAGAAATGTATATATATAATTATGGTGTGTAATGCATACAAATACATTTAGGATGTTGTTGAGGACAACATTATATAGTCGTAATTAGTTAAGATTTCATTTTTTAACAAATAATAAGAAAATTTACATGAAATATATTAACCTTGAAGGTCTTGATTAGTAAAATATTAACTCAGGGTGAACTATGATTAAGAGGGTTTTAATAATAATGTTGATAGATTTTGTTAACGCACATATGCATGTGTAATATCTTTTGTTGTATATATTTGTGTTTACCTTATTTATTGAATATTTTAATCTTTGAACTTGCTTATTAATTTGATTTAGTAAATTTAATCTTAAAAAGTATAATATTGTCCTTCAAATCTTGATAGGTAGAAATGGAACCTTACAATCTTTGTTATTTTTATTTAACGAATATTCTAATATATTTTCAACATATTCAAGCATATTCCAATATTTTACTCACTGTCTGCGTCACACCTACGATTTACCTGTCTGTCTACTTGGCAGCTGCATGCGATATGCCTTCCTCCTTTTTAAGGTCCTGGATCGATAGGGAGTTGCATTGTCAATTCACTCTTCGCCTTCAGGTACTTGCATATTTCTCATACTCCTTCCGGTTCTTAATTGAGTTTTAAGTTCTACAGATCAACACTATGGCAAATACACAGAAGCTTGTCGTATTGTGTATGCTTCTGGTTCTGGCTGCTGCCGCTGATAGGCATCATGGAGATGGAAACGCTCGTCGCCATGACGAGAATGAATCTGAGCGTTGCCATAAGCCGTCTAGTCCGTTTGTGCTCAAGGAGCCTGTTCAGATAGCAAAAACAGAGGCAGGTGAGATTAGAGTTCTTCCTGGTCCAGATGAAGCCGGTGTTTTAGCAACAAATCGTATTGGTTTAAGCATCATTAGCATGGAGCCCAAAGCCCTTTTGCTCCCTCAATATCTTGATGCCTCTGTGTTATGTATGTCCACAAAGGTGAGCACGATACACATAATAGTTTTATGTTATTTTTCATTTTGCATACAGGACAGCTGACACTTGGATGGGTTGAAGAAGGGAAACTTTCCAAGCAGAACTTGACCACTGGTGATATATATGCTCTTCCAGGCGGGCTTGTGTTCTATATACTCAACACTGACGAAGGCCAAAGGTTGCGTGTGTTTGCCATGTGTGACACCTCTGAGAGCCTGGAACCTGGACACTTTCAATCTTCCTTTTTGGAGGTGGTGAAGATCCCCCTACCGTCCTCTCTGGGTTTGATAGAGATACTCTTGCTGCTGCCTTCAAGGTGCGTGCACGTGCGTGTGTGTGATAATATATTATGTAAACTTGCAGGTTGCTCCTGAGGATATTGAGGATCTACTGAGGTCTCAGAACAAGGGTCCAATTATCTACACCAGCAGGTCAGAGTTGAGGCAAAGAACAAATGATGGTGATGATGAACAGTCTCCTGAGCCTTTCAATCTTCTTAAGAAGACACCTGATTTTGAAAATGACAATGGTTGGACAATTGCTGTTCATGGCAAGGAGTTTAGTCCTTGCAAGATGCCGGAGTTGGAGTGTTTGCTGTTAGCTTGAAACCAGTAAGCATTTGTAATATTAACATATATATTACATTTTATGATACTTCTTGACAGGGAGCTATGCTTGCACCTCACTGGAATCCAAGAGCTTCTGAAGTTGCATTTGTGACTAAGGGAAGGAGCATTCAAGTTTCTTATCCAAATGGAACCAGTGCGTTGAACCAGAGGTGGACGAGGGTACAGTGATCTTTGTTCCTCGGTACTTTCCCATGTCTCAAATTGCTTCACGTGAAGGTCCCTTTGAGTTTGTTGGTTTCAGCACATCATCTCGTCCAAATCGCCCACAGTTTTTAGCAGGTGCATCCTCTCTCCCTCTCTCTGTCTCTCTCTCTCTCACACCACACGTGGATTGCTGATGCCCTGTTACTGTTATTGTAAAGGTTCAAGCTCAGTTCTCAAGGCAGTTGAGGGTGACATTCATGTCCAAGGCATTTAACGTCCCTGAAGAGCGTTTGAAGAATATATTGGACAGTCAACCAGATGGTATAATTCTACCTGGCTTTTAGAGGAAGATGCTCCAAAATTAAGATATGTGGTTATGTAAAATCATAGTATACAATAAATTTTAAAACATGGTGAATAATCTCACACACTCAGACCACAGTGTCGCTTTGAAATAGTTGTCTGGTGTTATGTTAACAAAGTCTAGCTGCTAAATGAACATCTGTAGCAACACACACACCACACATAATTTGGTTCGACTCTTGAATTGTTTATTTCGATAGTATTCACGCGCACACATGCATCCGTATTAGGCTAGGGCTCTAAGTCACTCGTTATCTTTAATACCACAGTCGCGATAAACTTCAAAACATTGAATTTCAAAACTATGATAATTTAAGTTTCTCTCAATACAGAATCTCTGTGCTTTACGTTATATCACGATTGTTTAATAACTTACTGCTTTAAATATCATTTAAACTGATTATGTTATTATGTTCCAATAGATATTGAACAAAGGTCCGCCGGTCCTTATGTAAAAATACTTTACTATATAACATAATCAGCAAATCAATCATAATTAATATATTTTAATAACATAAATATTTTTTAATGTAATTTAAAAAATTACCGATTGATAGGCAAACACAAATAACAACTTATATACATATAATGCATGCATACAATACGACATGTTATCCTGGACATACAAGTTTATCTATATACACACGTATATGTGTGTGTATAATCATGTTTGTGAGTATGTTGACAAGTAGACCTGTCTACATAGATATATATGCCAAATATGTAACCATGGTAAACAGATGTAAATGGACACACTACACGTACGTACATAACTCACCTGTGTTTGTGCATGTGTGGGCCCATGTAGAAAGTAATGGTGAACAAATGTATTAACACAAAGTTAAACACTGTCTGCATCACACCTACGATTTACCTGTCTGTCTACATGCGGTATGCTTTCCTCCGTTTTAAGGTCCTGGATCAACAGGGCGTTGCGGTGTCAAATTCACTCTTCGCCTTCAGATACTTACAATTCTCTCGTATTCCTTTTTGTTCTTAAGTTCTACAGATCAACACTATGGCATGTACACAGAAGCTCTTCCTATTGTATATGCTTCTGGTTCTGGCTGCTGCCGCTGATAGGCATCATGGAGATGGAAGCGCTCGTCGCCATGACCACAAGGAATCTGAGCGTCGCATTTAAGCACTCTAGTCCGTTTGTGCTCAAGGAGCCTGTTCAGATAGCAAAAGCAGAGGCAGGTGAGATTAGAGTTCTTCCTGGTCCGGATGAAGCCGGTGTTTTAGCAACAAATCATATTGGTTTAAGCATCATTAGCATGGAGCATAAAGCCCTTTTGCTCCCTCAATATCTAGATGCATCCTCTGTTATGTATGTCCACAAAAGTGAGCACGATACATATGTTATTTTATACATGTTTTTCATCTTTGCTTACAGGACAGCTGAGCTGACACTCGGGTGGGTTGAAGACGAGAACTTTTCATATTAGGAATCAAAGAGTGCAACAACAAGAAAAATGGACTCAACTCTCTTCTTTATTGTCTTTCTATTTACTATGTCAAGATTACTAATTTAGCTAACTAAAATATTCTTTAATCTTTATACTCCCACTCAACTAACTTTAGAAGCGCCTTGGTGAGCACATCAGCAATCATTTGTTTGGATCTCAAGAACTTGAACTTCAGCAATCTTACTTTCCTCCTTCTTCCTCACAAAATGATGCTTCACCCTCCCATGGAAAATTAGATTCTTTAACAACTTTAAGAAACTCTCGTTGTCATTATAAATCCTTGTAGGCTGATTTATTTGTAGCTTCCCTAGTTCTTTCATTAGGTATCTCAACCACAAAGCTTCCTTAGTTATTTTATAATCCCATGTACTCTGCTTTGTATGAAGACAAGGCAATTGCTTGTTGCCTCTTACTAGCTTAAGAAATAATTGCTCTACACTTGATAAAGCAATATCGTGTGGTTGATCTTTGTGTATCAATATAACTACCCCAATCAACATTGCAATAGCCCACAGATTTTGTTATAGAATCTCTCATGTAGCAAAGGCCAAAGTTGATTGTGTCTCAAAAGTATCTTAGCACTCTCTTGGCACCTTCCCAATGTTGGCTGCCTGGATTGTGTAGAAATCTACTCAGAACTCCCATTAAGTTCAAAATGTTTAGCTTGGCACATGTTGCAAAATAAACCAAGCTACCACATGCTAAAGAATAAGGAATATTCCACATTAGAATCTTCTCCTCTTCATTATCTTGGAAAATCTCTAAACCCAAGATAGATATAGTGCAACTTGTCCAAATTTGTCATGCTAAATTGCTTTCTTATGAAATTCTTAATTGCCACTACATCCTTCTCATGCTTGCAAGCAAGAATTATATCATCCATGTACAAGATAATGATGATCCTTTGGGTACTTATAGTTTTGGTGTAAACTCCATAGTCAACTTCACTTCTCTTGAAGTCATGATCATTAAATAACTTGTCAATCTTCTGATACCAAGCCCTCGGACTTTGCTTTAATCCATAAATGAATTTCTTCAACTTGCACAATTGATGCTCTCTCTCAACTTCTTCAAATCTTGGAGGTTACCTTATATACACCTCATTCTCATGAAGAAAAGTTCTCTTCACATCAAATTGATGAAGTTCCAAATCCTCCTTTTTGCTATCACCAAAACCGATCTTGTGGATGTCATCTTCATCACTAGTGAGTAGGTCCGATCATAGTTGATGCCTTTGATCTGTGTGTACCCGATCACCACCAATCTTGCTCTATAGCACTCCACAATACCATCTGCATTGTACTTCTTTTTTGAAGACTCACTTGCATCCCATGAGATTTTGGAAATTCCCTTTGTCCACCAAGAATCCAAGATTCATGTCTTGTTCCTCAACATGGACTCAATTTCCTCTTTTATAACAATTAGCCACTTCTCTGCATCAGGTCCACTCAAAGCCTCCTTCAATGTGTGAGGATCACCATTCACGACTACTACTGAATGTATCACAAAATCCCCAAAACACTCTAGTGGAACCCAGTTGTTGATTGTTTGTTGATCTAAGGGTGGAGATGTCTTACATGAATCTTTTTTTGTTCCAGCGCCTTGGGATAGATGATGACTCCCCTATTATTGTACAAGTTCTTCAGGTTCTCCCCCTTCGACTCCTTGCACATCCAACTGTTCCCTTTGTTATTAATCTCTCACGAAAGGAAGATACTCAAGACCATTGTTATTGGAATCTTCTTCCTGAATCACAAGTTGTCCTTAATCCTTTACAATTAGTTTCTCTGTTGGATGCTCCTCATGTCTTGCAATGTCATGCTCATCAGAGATGACATGCCAACACCTTACCATCTTTCAATGCTCCACATCCCAAAGTTTGTACCCCTTGTTCTCATCACAATAGTCAACAAAGATGCATTCCCTACTGTTATCATCCAACTTGCTCCTTGTCTTTTTTGGGATCAACCTCCAAGCTTTGCATTCGAAGATTCTCAGCTTAGACAAATCACATGGCTTACCACGATTTTAGTACAGCATCTTGTAGTGATTTAGTTGGAACTCAAATAATAATGTACACAATTGTGTGCACGGCCATCCCCCAAAACTTTGGGTCAAGATCCTTGTGCTTCAACATGGACTTTACCTTCTTCATAATGGTTTGCATTCGTCTCTCCACAATGCCATTCTACTCATGATTGTAGGGAAGAAAAAATTGCCTTTTGATGCCGTGTTGTTCACGCTCACCTTCATTATCCGTCCTCAAACACTTGATCTTGTGTCCACATTCCAATTCTACTGCAACCTTGAACTACTAGAATATCCCAAACACCTCTGCTTTTTGTCATATGGTATAGATCCAATATTTCATGTTGAAATCATCCACAAATAACAAGAAATATCAACGATGTGTGCTTGGTAGGCCCCCACACATCCTCGTGAACCAGTTCCAAAGGTTCCTTCGTACAACTTTGACTTCACTGTAGAAAGGGCTCACGATGTTACTTCCCCAAGATGCAGCCTTTACAAATCTCTAACTCACAGGAATAAACTCCAAGCCCATCTTTTGCTTAATCACTCGCCTTAAACTTCACTCATTAAGGTGCCTTAATTGTTGATGCCACATGAACAACTCCACAAAAATCTTTCTTCAAAATTGCTGCAAATGCCTCTGAAGTGAATGCCTCGAGCTTGTACAAGTCTTTCACTCTTGTACCTTCTCCAACAATGCACTTGCTAAGAGAATCCACCACCAATGCTCCTTTCTTATTGAACTGCAACTTCAAATTCAAATCCACCAACTTCACAATTAACAACAAGTTCTTCCCCAACTTTGGCATAAGGTGGATGCCTTGCAACACTTTGAATTTGCCTCCACCAAAATTCAAAGTCACTTCTCCCTTGCCAACAATCCTCAACCGATGTTTGCCTCCAACTATGATGGCTTGCTTCATCTCCAACAATTGATACCCCTCGAGCATCTTTTTGTTGAACATCATGAAGTGGGTGCAACATGAGTCAAACCACCATGACTCAACCTCCTCTTTGATCATGGCATCTGCAGAACACACAAACACCTTAGATGCAAAGGCTGATGCCTCACTTTCTGGATCCTCGCTACTGCTCTCGGATTCCACAAAACCACGCTTGTTCTGCTTCTTAATGCTCTTGCCCTTGCTCCTGGAATCTGTTACATGCTCCTGGAATGTCATAGTTTTTACTTTGACTCGACCCTTTACTTTGGACGTTGACTGTTATTATCTATTATACTATGTTGATGGACCCTAAATGTAGTAGGAAATAGGCCCACTTAGTGCACTTGGGTATTTAGTGATGGTTCAGCCGGGTGTCATTAGGTATTTGCAGGAAACTCTAAACAAAGTTAAAACTTACCTTCTAGAAATCCACCTTCAATTTTGACGTTCCAATTAGGCTGATTGGTTAATGTATATGAGTTCGGCATGTTTAATAGGGTTAGGAAAATCCCTAGGGTTGACCTAACCCACGCCCTAAAAACCCCCACCCCCTTGGGTAGGGTTTTGGGGTTAGAGTTAAGCTAAGTTAAACACTCTTTCATTAACTTAATAAGGGGCTAGCTAATTTCGTGCCAGCCCACTTACACATTCAGGAAAGAGGGGGGGGGGGTCCCGTCGCATAAATAAGATAGAGTATGAGTAGGAGAGCTCTTGGGTTCATGACTAAGTTCATTGCTCTTTTGTTGGTGCAAGCTTCAGCTTGTGTCGTTAAGGTACAACCCTCTGTTGTGCCGCCTTAACTTCAAGATGACAGGGGTATGTTCCACCTTCGGGGTCGTTTACCCTTAACATTGACAAATCCATGCTTGGGAGGTCTTGTCGGAATGCACGTTCCAAGAGGCAAAGGTTGAGGCTTGTCTCCAGCCTCCTCTCCTTCATGTCAAGCTAGGTGTAGCACTCATGGCCAAGCAAGGCACATTCGTGTCCTTGTCCAACCGTGGGCGTGGGATCTTGTTTGACAGGTTCACATTACCCAATTCTTAAGGGTTCACTAAGGGGTTCTAGAGTTGGCATTTAGGAGCCACGTTTATGACACTTAGTGCAACTCTTGAATCTAAGGGCTATGGCATGATAGCCCACATCGTGGAAGGCAGTGTCACATGGAGATGTGACATTGGACTAGAAGTCACATGATACAACGCCCGAGGCACGCCCTTTGGGGTCGTGTCATGGGTTTGTTGCCAAGGGGTTGGATACTCTAGTAAACATACATGCTTGTGTTTGCACTAGGGTGCTAAACCTTGGGCATTCACTCGAGGGAGGTTAGGTCTCGTAATTGCTTGTGCTTTGGCACTCTTGGCTAGGGGGTGTTCTCTTAGGATTTAAGGGTTGAACAACTTAAGCTCATTAGCAAAAGCTTTATCATAAGACACTCACAAGGTATGTACTTAGGGTTATCCAAACCTGGCCTTAGGGAGTTTGTTTAAGCATAACATTCGTCACTTGAATGCTTAAGGGTTAGTCGTAGTTCAAGGTACCCCTTGTCGCCCTAAAGGGGTTGTTCTCCTGGATGGAGGTGATTTCTTAAGGGGTAAGTGACGATGTCTTAGCTCTGTCACAGGGACATGTGTGAGACACATCTCCTTTGTGGGGTTAGGGCATGAGCCTGTCTAGGTCTACTGGGATAGGATCCTAAAATTTACTCGAGATATCCTCTAGGGTTCGAGGGATAATCATTCTAGGGAGCTTAGGATAGGACTCTAAGTCTTCTGTTTAACTAGACATCCGAGTCAGACTTTTAAAATTATATTGGAATACTTAACATTGTTCACATAGGGAATTGACGCTGGAAGGTCACTTCGCAGCCATGTATTGCCACGTGTTAGCCCTCCGAGTTAAAACTTTGACATGGAATCTGCTACAAGCTCCTTTTGCTTCTCTTTTAGAAGATTCTTTTTCTTGCATGAATAGAATCATGTGATGTGACCAAAATTAAGTAGAAAGTTTAAGCCATAGTAGGATCCTCCTCTTTCAATTGTAGATGCTCCTACGAGATCCTTCCCAACAAATCACTAGTCTTTAAAAGATCCTTCCCACTATAGATCAAGATCCTCATAATTGCATAGGACAGAGGTAGTCCTATCAAGATTGTCATTGCCAACAAAGTATCTAAAAGTTTCGTCTGCAAAGTTGTATTCAATTGAGTGAACTTTACCTTCATCTCACTCATGTACTCTAATGGATCCTTTTCTTCTTGCATCGTCTTAGTGAAAAATCTTTGGAATTAAGATACTTGATATCCGACATCTTTCTTTTCGTAAGCATCGAACATTGTCTCCCATGCTTTAGCTGCATCCATTACTTCATCGATTGTTCCCAACTACAATAGCCTTTTTTTTCCACTCTCTATGCTCTAGATCAGTGGGATTTGATGGGCAGATAGAGGTTTCATTGACGATCTCCCATAGCTTTAGCTTCTCCAACATGCTTTTCATTTTGATCTTCCACCCAAACACATTCTCGTTGTCCAACTTGTCAATTTTGAACTTCATCTTTAAATTCTTCACCATCTCAACTATACAATCCGTCGGTAGCACCAAAATAACCCGCACAAGCTGAATCCCTCACAAGATCAACACACATTTTTCACAAAAGAAAACAAATTGCACAGGCTCCACTACCATATTAAGAATCAAAGAGTGCAACAATAAGAAAATTAAACTCAACTCTACTCTCTGCTATCTCTCTATTTATGATGTTACCACGTACACACAGAGTTACTTATTAATTTAACTAATTAGAGTATTCTTCAATCCTATCTTCTAGAGTATTCTTCTCTAACACTCCAAGTAGAACTTGACCACTGGTGATATATATGTTTTTCCAGGCGGAATTTTGATCTATATACTTAACACTGAGGAAGCCCAAAGGCTGCATGTGTTTGCATACATCCGAGAGCCTGGAACCTGGACATTTTCAATCTTCCTTTGTTGGAGGTGGTGAAGACCCCTGCCGTCCTCTCTGGGTTTGATAGGGATACTCTTGCTGATGCTTTCAAGGTATGTAAACATACGTGTGTTTGTGTAACATATTAAGCGTGTGTGTAATATACTGAGCATGCTTAAGTGTTCTTGTACCGAGGATGGTGAGGACCCGACAAGGTCTCAGAATAAGGGTCCAATTATCTACACCAGCAGGTCAGAGTTGAGACAAAGAACAAATGATGGTGACGATAAACAGTCTCAGAAGACACCTGATTTTGAAAATGACAATGGTTGGACAATTGCTGTTCATGGCAAGGAGTTTAGTCCCTTGCAAGATGCTGGAGTCGGAGTCTTCGCTGTTAGCTTGAAAATACATATACTAGTATTAATTAAACTACATTTTTATAATGCTTGTTGACAGAGAGCTTTGCTTGCACCTCACTGGAATCCAAGGGCTTCTGAAGTTGCATTTGTGACTGAGGGACAGGGAGGCATTCAGGTTTCTTATCCAAATGGAATCAGTGCTTTGAACCAGAGGGTGGACGAAGATACAGTGATCTTTGTTCCTCGGTATTTCCTCATGTCTCAAATCGCTTCACGTGAAGGTCCCTTTGAGTTTGTTGGTTTCAGCACATCATCTCGTCCAAATCGTCCACAGTTTTTAGCAGGTGCATTTTCTCTCTCTCTCTCAAACACACACACTTTCACAGTTGTGGCCAAGGCATTCAACGTCCCTGAAGAGCGTTTGAAGACTATATTGGACAGTCAACCAGATGGTATAATTCTACCTGGCATTATAGAGGAAGATGCTAAATACGTGGTTATGTGAAAGCAAGCAAGCCCATAATATATAATGTAGCTTATAAAGCCATAATAAGTTGGTAATGTCGTACCTCGACCACACAAATTCATATTTTACTCTTTGTTAACAATTTAGTTAAAAAGGCATATGAATGGACATTAGTTCTACCTTATGTGAATGACATTGCCTTATTTATATGATGTAGAATTCAATTATAGCTATTTATATATGATGTTATGGTCAATTTTCAATTTCATATTAAAATACAAGTGTATATTTAGCAAATGTGTGTTGAGAGCCATTAAATCTGGAAAATGATCAATCAAATCATGTTTAATTTAATTATTTCTTTTATCTTAAAGTGTATTAAAGTTTGATTTTATTAAAATAAATATTTTTCTCACGATAAAGACGCAAACAATTAAAATCATGTTTTCTGTTAAAATGTGTTTAAATACAAAGTAATTCGATTATTTATTTATTTAGCTGAAATTCAAAATCTTTTAAATTATCTGTTTATCATTCTTCATTTTGGGAAATAATACTACTGGTAATAAAATTAGGAAATGCTAATAATTCAAGCTTTCAGATAGCATATATATAGAGAAAAATATATATTATAATCCTACCCCGTTAAAATTTATATATATACCGTTTTAAGTTTAAAATTTGTCCCTGCATATTTATATACTTCTACATTAGCAAATATGAAATTACACACACACACACACACTATAAATTAATAGTGGACACTCACCCCTTCGCTATTTGAACATCCAATTCTTATTATATACATTATTTAAATATTTAAATAAAAAGAACCTTTAGGGTCAACATTTTTATTTATATATATATATGTAATTTATTATAAATAAACTTTTTAAATATATGTTTATTATTTTATTAATCAATAAAGTAAGATTAAATAAATTAATATAAAGGATATCCAAATAACAAAGGGTAGCAAGCCCCAATTAATAAAGAGTATCATATATATGTAAAGGGCTTGCCAATTGAGTGTATTTTTTAATTATTTTTACTTAATTGATTAATAAAATACTAAAAATTAAGTGAAAACATATATTTCAAAAAATTTATATATAATAATCATATGTATAAATAAAATGTATTAATCTTAAAAGTTTTTATATTTAGATATTTAAACATATATAAAATGAGGGTGGATGTCCAAATAACCAAGAGGTGCCATATGCAAATCAGAAATAAGATTGTATTTTTGTGTTCTTAATTTATGTTATCATTATGTAAGCCTCCTTAGCTTAAACATTAATATAATTTAATTTTTATAAATTTTAAAATTAAAATAAAATTTAAACCATTTAATTAGGATGTATACTATTCTAATTTTCTTTCATTAAAAGTTTTAAAATGAAATTTAAATATTAAGATGTACTACATCATAAGATATTATTAAAATATTTTAACCTTTTTTTCTTTTTACTTTGTTAAAGAAATAAAATGCATCTATAACATATATTTAAAACAGAAATCACGCGCGCGCGCACACACGTATGTATATATAATACATTTATGTATAATAAATAATATATATTTATTATACATATATGTTTTTGAATAGAGTATAATTATAAATATTCAAACTTCATAAGACAAATTGGGTATATATTTAATAAAGGGTACCTTAACACGATTACATACTATTCTAGCTTCATATCTACATTGTACTATATTGTTTTGCACCACAGGCAAAATTGTTAATGATATGCATAATAGACATGCTGTAAAACTTTAGCCTTTTATTGTTCACTCGAGACGAATGATTAAGTCATCATCATTTTAGATAAACCCTAAATCCAACTTTAAATTTGTTTGCGTTCTAACATGCATTACATATACAAATATTCACTCGCATGCATACAATTTTATACGATTGTACACTTACACGGGTATTGTTAAGTTTTTTTTTACAATATATGGATACAGTTACAAATTCATATGATATATACATATAAAAGATTAACTGTTAATATCGTTTCAGAATATATTGAAGAATGTACAGTATGTGTGAATGGAAGGAATGTGTAAATCTAGGGTGGAATAGGCAATAATAATAATAATCCGGTAGGATATAGAATACAAACGTACACCCATCCATTTTCTACGTAGAACGTGAGATACCCTACAGAATACAAGGGTATGCAAGCACATGAAAGTTAACTCTTCGTGTTTCTTCTCTTCAATATGGATACCATAACCACCATGGCCAACCATAGTCTGGCCCGTACCATGTCCCTATCCACCACCGCTGTTGTGACTGCACAAACAACCAGCATAACCAGAGTGGTCATCTCCATTCACATGCCCTCCACCGTAGCTTAGTGGCCTTCATTGCTAGAAGAAGAAAACCGGAGAGAGAGAGTCAAGGTACAGTATTACAGCTCTATGTCTTTAGGTTGAGTTTAAATAAAACTTATCTTACATGGTACTGAGAATTTGCAGTCCATTTACGTTAAATCACTCTATAGATGAACTGGTATATGAAAAAACACTTTATACGCACAACACGCGCATTCACATGCGTACACACGCATTATGGTATATATTAATGACAGTATACCAAAGGGATATACACGAAAATTGACCATAACAATTGAGTTTACACAATGCCATTCGTAGAAGGTAAAACAAATGTCTCTAACTAAACTCGAAGCGTTAATATATATATAATGTAGTTTGTAAAGCACTCATACATCAGACTGCACATTACAAACTATGTGCTTGCTTTCTTTTACATAACTACGTATCTAGGTTTTGGAGCATCTTCCTCTTCCTCTATAAAGCGTAGAATATACCATCTGGTTGACTGCCCAGTATAGTCTTCAAACGCTCTTCAGAGACGTTGAATGCCTTGGACATAATGTCACCCTCAACTGCCTTGAGAACTGAGCTTGAACCTTTATAATAACAACAGTAACACCGCATCAGCAAGACGGCAGTGTGTGTGTGTACGTGCGCGTGTGTGTGTATGAGAGAGAGATGCACCTGCTAAAAACTGTGGACAATTTGGACGAGATGATGTACTGAAACCAACAAACTCAAAGGGACCATCACGTGAAGCGATTTGGGACATGGGAAATACCGAGGAACAAAGAAGACCGTACCCTCGTCTACCCTCTTGTTTAAAGCGTTGGTTCCATTTGGATAAGAAACTTGAATGCGTCCGTGTCCTTCAGTCACAAATGCAACTTCAGAAGCCCTTGGATTCCAGTGAGGTGCAAGCAAAGCTCCCTGTCAACAAGTAATATAAAAATGTAGTTTAATTAATACTAGTATATGTATAATATTACAAAATGCTTACTGGTTTCAAGCTAACAGCGAAGACTCCAACTCCAGCGTCTTGCAAGGGACTAAACTCCTTGCCATGAACAGCAATGCTCCAACCATTGTCATTTTGAATATCAGGTGTCTTCTTAAGAAGATTGAAAGGCTTGGGCGACTGTTCATTATCACCATCATTTGTTGTTTGCCTCAACTCTGACCTGCTGCTGGTGTAGAGAATTGGACCCTTGTTCTGAGACCTTGTCAGGTCCTCAACATCCTCAGGAGCAACCTGTACAAGAAACACTTACGCATGCTTAATACACACGCGCACATACCTTGAAGGCAGCAGCAAGAGTATCTTTATCAAACCCAGAGAGAATAGTACGGGGTATTCACCCCCTCCAAGAAGGAAGATTGAAAGTGTCCAGGTTCCAGGCTCTCGAGGTGTCACACATGGCAAAGACACGCAGCCTTTGCCCTTCATCAGTGTTGAGTATATAAAACACAAGCCCGCCTGGAAGAGCATATATATCACCAGTGGTCAAGTTCTGCTTGGAGAGTTTCCCTTCTTCAACCCATCCAAGTGTCAGCTGTCCTGTAATCAAATACGAAAAACATATAAAATAATATACATGGTTTCTATAAACTATTGCATGTATATCCTGCTCACCTTTGTGGACATATATAACACAAGAGGCATCGAGATATTGAGGGAGCAAAAGGGCTTTGGGCTCCATGCTAATGATGCTTAAACCGATATGATTTGCTGCTAAAACACCGGCTTCATCCGGACCAGGAAGAACTCTAATCTCACCTGCCTCTGTTTTTGCTATCTGAACCGGCTCCTTGAGCACAAACGGACTAGGCCGCTTATGGTGATGCTCAGATTCATCCTCATCATGGTGATGAGCGTATCCATCTCCACGATGCCTAACAGCAGCAGCATCCAGAACCAGAAGCATACACAGTACAAAGAGCTTCTGTGTGTTCGCCATAGTTTTAATCTGTAGAACTTAAAACTTAATTAAGAACTGGAAGGAGTATGAGAGAAATGCAAGTACCTGAAGACGAGAAGTAAATTGGCACGGCGACTACCTGCGCCTTAAAGTGGCGGAGGACATACCGCATGCAGCTGCCAAGTATACACTGGTGAATCCATAGTTGTAAAGCAGACAGTGAACTACAGATATTTTTTAGAATATGCTTGAATATGCTTAAAATATATTAAATTATTCTTTTAAAAAAAATAGCAGGAAAATATTATACTTTTTAAAATTGAATTTATTTAAATAAATTAATTAAAAAAAACCAAAGAATAAAATATTCAATAAATAAACTATAAACACAAATATATACAACAAAAGATATTACACATGCATATGTGCATTAACAAAATGTATAAATATCATTATTAAAAATATAGGGTCCTCTTAAGTATAATTAATTAATTTAATTATTTTTTTAAATTTAAAACATCTTTAAAATTAATGTACTTCATCTATATACATGATTTGGTACATATAAATTTCCTTAAATACAATTAATCAAATCTTAATTAATTACGAAAAGAAATTATTAATCACTAATTGAATAAATTAAAAAGTTAATTATAAGTATTAAGAGAATTATGAAGAATATATAAAGGAAATTAAACGTCGTCTTAAAACCCTCAAGAACATCCTAAATGTATTTGTATGCATTACACACCATACATATGTACACATAAGCATTATATATGTATGTGTGTGTGCGATTTATTCATTTACATATTTTAATTCTCAACCTTAACATTTAAGTAAATATATACAACAATCATAATTATAATATGAATGTGGTAGAGCATATATATACTCAGCTTATCTTTGTATGTAACTAGAAACACACATTTTATTATACCAAGTCTATTTATTACATCTTTATATTATATTACGGGCACCCTCCATGTTTGTTCTGGGCGCAACCATCGTAGTCTGGCTGTTCATAGTGTACGTGACCAGTAGCATGCCCAGAGACACCGTTATTGTTGTGGCCATGTTCATGAGGTGGGTTGGTGGTATATGCACCTCCCTGGTATCCTTGACCATATGCGGAACCATGGCCAGTATACGCGCCTTCACCATAGCCAGGCTGACCGTGTCCATATCCGTATCCAGAATTCACATTTCCTTCACCACCGTAACCTGCATAGTTGTTGCTATAGTTAAGAAACCAAAGTATATGAATGAATGTGTTTGCGCGTATGCAGGCATCACAATAGTGACATTATTATCTGGTGATAAAATAAAATAAATATGTTTTAATCCCTTGTAGCCAATTGAACTCTCTCTCTCTCTCTCTCTCTCTCTCTCTCTCTCTCTCTATATATATATATATATATATATATATATATGACCATATCCTGGAGCTGGAGCTGGATTATTGTGACCATATCCAGGGTTAGGAGTGTGGACATGCTCGTCCTTCCTGTCACCGTAGAACATTGAAGCCATTTTTTTTAATAACTGCAACTATACAAAGAACACGAGAAAGATGGACAGTTGAGTACGATGAGGAGTACAAGAGCTCTTGGCTTATATAGGGGATCTTACATATGAAATAATGACAAGTGGGACAACAAATGCATGACAACAATGGCCACTTACAATCATAAAAGAATAATTTATTTACAGTGTCGTCGTGGGCAGAGAACCTAGAATATAAGGTTATCATGTCACTGGATCTTTATTATGATTATGTTTATAATTAATTTTAATGTATACAGCATAGAGGCCATCTACCCTTACCTTAGCAATTCCTTTATTTATAAAATTTAAGTAGTGTGAGGCATTTTCACTAATTCTCTTATTTTTAAAACATAAGTAAAGTACTACAGTATCTAAGACCATTTCTGAAGTGAATTACTAAGGTGAATTATAATAATATTTTTTATATATTCACACGTATGAATAACATGTCATTAATTTAATTATAAGTTTAAAATTAAAGGTTAGTGTGAATATATTTCACTTACTTAAGATTTAAATTAAGAGTTAATGTGAAAAGAAATCACATTAAACCCTTGTATACATTTAAGTAAATAAGTTAAGAGTTGGTGTGAATGACCCGTAGACACGTAGACGTCAACCCAATGCAAATTTCTGTAATTCATTTTCGTTTAGATCCACGTCTCATGTTGAAAGAGTGCGATAAAACTACAAATAAGCAATATATATATATATATATATATATATTAAACTTCAAACTGTGATAAATTCTTATATAAGACCGGGTCTGAAGATCTGTAACTGGTAAATCCCAACTTTTGGCTGCTGTATACAGTGTTATAAACATGCAGTACATGTATAAAACTTCATATGTATATATGATTGAATACTTGTGTGTGCATTTTTAAGTTTTTTATTTATATAGTTATGTAGTAAATGCATTTGCAGAAAAGAAATCAAAGTGGTATATGAATAAAATAACACGAATAGACTCTGGTAGAATAATCTATTCTATAAGAATAATCTATATTATGTTATAGAAGATAAAAGAATAGATTTTAACTAAAATATTTTATTGCATGTTTACATTATGACATGACATACACAAAATCTGTATTCTAGTCAGAGTCACTGCTGCTGCTGCTCCCATCTTTACGAACTTTGTTAGGGTTCTTCTTGGTCTTCCTCTTGATCTTCTCCATGAATCCTGGTTTCTTCTCTCCACCATGGGCACCATAGCCCGGCTGTCCATTGTGGCCGGATTGCCCGTATCCACCACCAGCGTTGTGACCGTATCCAGATATAGTATCCGGGATTCACAGGTCCTCCACCGTGGATGTGTCCTGAATCATGTGACACATTAATAGTTAAAAGTAAGAACTGCATGCACGAGAGAGATGCACTTAAAACGAGTACTCCTCGCAATTGAATTTGAATCTACTCCTAAACAAATAGATCTAGCGTCCGTGTGTATGGTGTGGAGCTTACCATAGCCAGGATTTTGATTGTTATAACCATATTGGGGGCTTGGATGGTTGACGTGCTCGTCCTTCCTGTCACCATGGAATAAGGAGGCCATTCCTAACTGGACAGCTCTATAACTCACAAAAAGAAGACAATACAAAAGACAGTTGAGTACGATGAAGAGTTTAAGCGTTCTTGACTTATATAAGGAATTTTGCCTTGTCTCTATGTGACTAGTGGAGAACAAAGGTAATGATAACAGCTGCCAAGAGTCCACGGCTATGACACCTAGATTCTTTATTACTTGTTGATTAGCTCAAAGGTTGATTACTTAATTTTTTATTCGCGTCTTAAACACAAGAAATCTCCAGATTAGAATCTTCCAAATAATTGACTGCAGTATAGAAATTAATGTACATCGTAAGCTAGACAGAATGATTGAAGTTATTGATTGTATTCATAGTAGTACATACCGTTAAGCAACTATTATTTAATTTTTCGGAGGGTTCAGTGGTGGAGGGGATGACGGTGGAGGGGATGATGTCCACTGTGGTGGCGGTGGGTAAGTTCCCTGCGGTGTGGTGGGGTTTTCTGGGGTGGTGGCGGTGGTGGGTAAGCTCCATGTGGGGGTGGCGAGTGATGATACATATGAGGTGGTGGAGGGCGTCGGTGGTGTTCTTGTGCTTGGGATGATGTGGGGTGTGCGGTTTACAGTTTTTATCTTGGTTTTCCTCTATTAAATCCCATGTTGAAGCCGCGGCAACAGTAGCTCCATAGTCGAGATCATGACCGTGACAAGGTGTGTCTTTTCGAGCATCGGTTCCTGTTAGAAAACACACAAGTAAAAATATAACAAGTATGTATAAAACATGCAATGTGAGACTTCAAATAAGAAGTGAACTTAGTGAACATTTACCTTGGATTGAGGCAGTGGAAATGGTGCAGAAAACAAGTAGAAAGAATGTAAGCACAGCCATTGCATAAAAGACATAGAAAATATGTGCATTTATATTGAAGTTGGGTTTGGTTTGGACGTGTGTAACGTAAATCCCGTTATATGTATTGGATTCCCAGAAATCTTGCTCACAAGAGTCACAAGTATATAACGCCCATGCCATGATAACCTTGGACCACTTAACCTTAATTAACTGTTGTTTTACATAGCTAATAACTTGTAACTGAAGTATGCGATCAGTACGTCATCAAGATCTTGATCGGCATAAGTTATCAATGGCACTCCTGCCATCGTGTATGTGGCTCAGTACCGTCTGTCTGTCTGTCTGTCTCTCTCTCCGCCCCCCACCCACACACACACACACTCACACGCGCACACACACACACAAGGTTAACTGAGCTGGGAGTGCTTGAACACCCACCACATATGGAGCCCTAGCCGATTCTGAAGAGTCAAGTAATTATGCTAAATGGTACAAGCACTAAACACGAACAACTAATGAATAATAAGCTTACCTCAATATGCAAATGAGAGTGCATATGGAAAGGCATCGAAAGTGAACTGTTCAACCTTAACCGGGCCTTATAAACAAAGTGATTATATTTGAGACCTTATGTTATTTATCAAGAGTGAGTACGAAGCAGATGCCTTGCCAATCACGGCATCATTCCCAGTCTTACATGACCCAAGCAAGCTTCCCCAAGACACAGTTCCTGGGCAAAAGGGCATATATATTATTAACTCTTCGGCATTCCTCAACTCTCCACACCTCCCAAATATGTCAATAACTATATCGTAGTGTTGGCGTTTCACTTCTAAACCATGATCAACTATCATACATGAACAAACATTGCCTTGTATCTTTCACATAACCAACATGATTACAAGCACACAAAAGGTTTAAGAATGTTACCTCATTGGGTTTCACACCATGCACCTCCATTTCACCAAAGATCTCAAATGCATGGTTATTGTACCCCAAACGGGCATATATAGATACCATGGTAGTGAAAGATATCACATCCCACTCAGGCATTCTCTTGAAAAGTTCAACTGCCTGTCCGATATGTCCACCTCGGGCATATGCTACAGCCATCACATTGAACATCTCCGAGTCCCGATCAGTGGCAGTATCAAAGATCGCTCTCATGACATCAACTTCACCAGTTTGGGCATATCCAGTCATTAGAACAGTACATGAAGTACTGTCCTTCTCGGGAATTTGCTGCAACAGTAGGCGGGCACGACAAAGATTTGATGAATATACATATGCTGCAAGCATTGAGGTCCAGGATATCATATCCACATAAGGCATGCTATTGAAGATTTCCTTAGCAGCGGTTACGTCTCCAGCCTTCCCATAAGCTTGTAACATCAAGTTGAAGGAGAAGATAGTCGGCTCTGGTATTTTGTTAAACACGTCCCTTGCTTCTTCGAGATGGCCTTTCTCCGCGAGTATTTGTATCATCGTGTTATATGTCACTGTGTCACGAGCCGGCATTCCCTCGAACATGACCCTGACTTGGTTGGTTTCCTCACAGAGAGCATATCCTCCAACCATCGCAGTCCATGTTATGACGTCCTGTTCTGGTAATGAGTCGAACAAACCTTTTGCTGCTTTCATATCTCCGGTTTGGGCGTATGCCTGTATCATGATGTTACACGACACAAGGCTTCTCTCAGGCATTGAGATAAAAAGCTCACTAGCTTTCTCGACAAACCCTCTCTGGGCATATCCCACAACAAGGGCAGTCCAAAGCACCAGGTCATGGACGGGTCCTGAATCGAACATCATTTGGGCCTCTTGGAGATTCCCACTCTGTAATAAGGAAACTAGCATTGTTGTCCACGAAATGCAATCGTACTCCGGCATTTGTTCAAAACTTTTCTTGGATAAAAACATTTGCCCATCTTCCACGTATCCCTTGAGTCTGCTTGTCCACGAGACTAAGTTGTGCATAGGCATTCGATCAAAGATCTCCTTAACTTGAACGAAGTCTCCAGAGAATATGCATATCTTTATCAAGGTGTTCCACATATATAGATCCTTCTGGGGCACCTGGTGGAAGAGCTTCCGGAACTCATCAAAATGCCCATATTGAGCATACGCATGCAGCACAGTAGTATAAGACGCCATCGTGTAGTGTGGCATGTACGTATAGAACATCTCATCTGCTCTGTAAAGCTCTCCCTTTTGGGTATACAATTTGAGCATTGTATTCCATGAAACGACATCTTTCCGTGGTGATCTCTGGAAGAACTCTTCGGCCTGTTGCAAATGCCCATTCCGGGCATATGCAACAAGCATTATGTTCCATGAAAAGATGTTGGGTTCCTGTATAGAATCGAAAACAAGCTTGGCTTCCTCCAGACCCCCGCATTTGCCCAAAGCTTTTAAAACCAAGTTGGTAAGATATATATCCTTGGAGTAGTCGCTATGGAGGATTTGAGCATGTATTTGTTTTGCCCTGTCTAACGTTTTGCATGTATTCAGTAACGTCGCAAAATGATCTTGCTTGCTAGTCATTTCTGTGAATATTTAAATTTATAAAGAAAATGGGGTGAGAGAGGCTCGAACTCTCGACCTCAGGATAACTCAGAAGCTATGAGACCTACGCGCTGACCAACTGCGCCACCACCCACAACGATAAACCGATATCTAAAACGTATACCAGTGTACCGGATTTATGACACATTTTGAGAATATAAAACATTAAAAGCAAGTTTACCTCATAAAAACAAAGTAATTAATACCTCCCCAGGAGAAGAAAATCCTCGTCCTTGAGCACCTTCACTTCATCACTCCCTATAAAATGCTCACGTCCCAGCTCCTCAACGATCCGTACAAACTCCTGCCTCTTCTCGACATTTAACGGAGCGTACGGAAGCCGGAACACGGGCCGTATAATCCCGAGTTGAGACAGTGCGGTGTTCAATGCAATCGGATTAGGCTCCACGAACAACCAGTTAATCAACGGCATTAACTTCTTGTTAAGCTCCTCGTTCTTCCCACTAAACATGAGCTCATGCATTAGATTGGGAACCAAGTTACTGACCACAGATATCACCCCCTGAGCATCGTAATCCCATCTTGAATCGTGACACTGGTCATCGTTCCCGCTCCAGATCACAATCCCCTTCTTAGCATACAGTCCCACTCTCTCGTGTCCCATACACTCCTTCACACCCAACAAGTTTGGACTCTCCACAAGCTTCTCGATTACAGAAGGCGGAATGTCCTGTCCGGTTCTTCCAGGGACATTGTAGATAACTGTCGGTCCCATTTTGATAACACTCTTAAAGTGCAACACAAGTCCCTCCATGGAAGTCTTCCCGTAATAAGGATTTATATGAAGAGCAGCATGCATACCTGCGGCAATCCCTGCTCGGTTGCGTGTATTGCCTCACGTGTAGAGTTACTACCCGTGTTCCCGATCACCTTGATCTTGTCCCCGAAACAGTTGACGGTATGAGCAATAAGCATGATGTGCTCGTCCCAGTTCATCAGGTGGCCTTCACCTGTTGTTCCTCCCACAATTAGTCCCTCTACTCCGTTGCTCACCTGGATGTTCACCAGTGTATCGTATGCTTCCAAATCGAACCTCCCGTCTGGTAAGTATGGAGTTTTTATTGCCGTGATTAGCCTTAGCTTCTTCATTTCCTCCACTGGAGTGCTGAAAAACACAAACAGGACAGGTTACACACAAAAAAATGCATGCAACGGAAAAACATGCACTGAATGCCGACACGCCTGCGTGCGTGTGGCATATGTACACGTCCAAACTAGCTTAAAATGTACGTCAAATGCTCACTAGAAAGTTTTCAGTGTGTGTGTGTCGGACTGGAGGTGTTATCTACACATCCAGAGGAAATAACGGATGTATTTCTTAATACTGTATATATCCTCTGTGCACGTCTTATCGCTATGAAAGCGCGTGTGTTGACAGTGCATAGACGTGCATAAGTCATTAATGGACACGTATAGATCTGCCAAATGTGGAGGAAACTATTGACTGATCAAAATGCAGTTGATTGCACACAAGATGAATGAAAGATTTTGCGAGACGTTACCTGTTCTTGAGCTCGTTGCTGCGCATTGGAAGCGGGGATGCTTGCATCATGGCGGCTCGAGTCCTTACAGAGACCCGCTTGGCGATATGCAGCGAATGCGATCTAGGCGCCCCATAGTACGCGCTGCATTCAGCCATACACACCTCCATCGCTTAAAAACCCTAGCCCTAAACCCAGGCTTCTAACTATTTTATTAAAGGCAAATTTTGAATATCCTATCTTTCATAACTGCTGAATTACAGTGTAAAAAAACACAGAAGCACACGCACACGGACACGCACGCACGCACTTGAAATCTCTCGCCGTGTATATCTTTCCATTAATTCCGTTCTTACTTAACATTTTTCAATGCAAATAAAATAAGCTTATTTACGAAGAACGGTCTCGTTTGGAGGGAATAACCCTAAGTAGAGTGTCTTCTCCAAGTTCGATCTTTCACGGATGTCACTCTTTTTAATTTTACCCTATTAGTATTTTAAATTATAAAAATTTAATTTAATGTAAAATATAATAAATATCATAGAATTCTATATTATTTTTAATTTATTCTAAATTTAATTGTAATCTAGTTTCTTAAAGTTCTGTATTGTAAATCACAAATAATTTCAAGTTAAATTAATTAGTTTATCTCCTCGCGCTATTGTTACTCGTTTTAAAGGGCCATCTATGGATATAGAATTATAATTTAGGTTTCGCACAAGTTTACCTCCATAGGAAATCACGTACTGTATTACATAATTAACACATTTGATATAACAAACATATAAACAGTACATTCTTACAGAAATATAGAAATAGGTCGTCTCACAAGTTGATCAGTTAGTCATGAGTTAATTGGTGTTACGGAAAGCTTTTTTAAAAAATGAAGGATTTATCTTGGATATGGTAGACTGTTCTGGTATTAAAAAACTTGGAATATCCGTCATTCCGCTTTAGAAAAGAGAACGTACATGTGTTCAATACGTGTTGGTAATGATACATAGATCCACAAGGTATATTCTAATAGTAGGATTTGTATGGTACATTATCTAATAAATCGGTTTTTAACTCTTCTGTTTTATAATTAAAGCTATATTTAAACCGCCTCAGGTTCAAGTATTGCTGATACTACCCAGCTATGCTTCATATCCCTTGTTATTCACAATCTAGTAATCAAAACTTGGATTTTAACGAGTCAGTCTTCTAGAACACACCAGAGGCACGCATGCATACACATGCACACGTAACGCGTTATCTGTAGGTCTCTTGTGTGTTCTCTCAGTAATACTTTGAGATTCTTAGCTTCTTGGAGGACCTATCTTTCTTGTCATGTGTGGGCGGGATTTTATGGAGCCACTTATGTTGCTGTAAGCCCTTAATTCTTATGTTATGAACGTTTCATGTGCAATGAATTGCTTGCAGCTAAAGGGAACAAAACAAGACTTCTCGTAAGGAATCTCTCTCTCTAACACATACGCACACACACACACACATCTAAACTTATGAAACCTCCTCTCCTTAGGTACCTTTATGGCATGGAACGTACGTTGAATCTATACGACACTCACACATTGAAAAGAGAGGTGGAGGTAAACAATATGGATGCTAAGGATATGTACGCATGGACATATCAAGTTTGTACAGAGTTTGGCTTTTCCCAAAGTTTACGGATCCGTTAATCATCAGTAAGCCTAAATTGCTTATATATATACATATTTACTTCTACCTTAACGTCGCCGGACGTGGGAACAACCAACTTAGATTATGGTGGAAAAGATATTCAAGGCGTGTACATTCAACAGTGTGTGCGTGTGAACTAAATGTATAAGTGCAGGTTCCAGAATCACAGGGCTCATGCTTTTATTCATGATCATGGGGTAACCCTAAACCCTAAATATGTTTGAAATTTATACTTCTATTACGTTTGACACTAAGTCAACCTGTACATTGAGTTTCTTCCTTTCTTCCATCCACAGCATCAGTATTGTGGGGCCGTAACTTAAACGCTCTCTCTCTTCTTTTGGAGGTTCATATGCCTGGAGAAGCATAGACACACAAAACTGGGCTGCCAAAATCCTCCAGTCCAGTTCGCTCACACACCCGCACTTTGCACGGGCACTACTAGTGAAGTAATTACCTTTACATACGCTACTAAACTCCTTTAATTCAGCCTCCAATTTCCGCTTCAAAACCTGAATATCGCTGCTCGATTTGTCAAATGCACTCTCATGATATATCTTGACAAGGAGGAGAAGCTTTCTTAGCCTCTGCACAATCTCATTATCTTCCTGCACCTCTTCTGTTGCAGACATTGCCAAGTCGTGTAGAGCCATCTGAAGAGCTCCCTCGGCATGCGTCTCGCTGTCATATCCAATGCTCTCCTTTAACTTTTGAAGGTAATCCTGAACCTCTACTGTCTTATTGCAGAGCTTTCTGGTGTCTAATGCAACCTCAGCTTGCACAATCGTCCTGATGGGTTTGTATATATCCGGAGCACATAGCCGAGCTGCACCATAAGCTAAAGGGGGAGCTAAGTTCTCTAACCAAGCATTTCTGATCAGCTTGGACCGGCCTTTCATGGCAACTTTCAAAGGAACTGCCAATGCACACTGTACTCAAATTCATCACCATACGTGAGAGTCCATATAGCAGCACATAACAGATCAGCTCATGACCCTCTAAAATACGCACCAACCTGGTAAATACGCGCTCGTTCTCAACCGGTGTATGAGAGAATGGAGTGCCATTGTCCATCAAGTCCTTTATGAACTCGTGCAACTCAATGAACCACTCTGGCTGTAGAATCCCGTATGCCATCGTTTTGACATCATCTTCGTTAGTTAAAAAGCTCCATGGAAACGTCGACTCGAGCAAGAAAACCAGGAATGCACTGCAGGGTGAGAAATACAAGTGCGGTTACCGAGCAGAACAGAGTCATATACCCGACTGGATGTCTGATTAGAAGAGTGAGAATGGTGTAGTATGATATGAATACAACCATACCTGTACCTTTCACCCAGAGAAATGTGTACTGGATATTCACGTGTTTCATGTATCTGAAAATACCAAGAATTTCCCTGAGTTTGTCTCTCCTTGCATCTCCATAGTGAAACTTGGGACCTGTATTAGGCCAAGAAAGTCTCTGATCGGATCCAGATCCTTCATTAGCTTCTGTTTCAGCATATTGTCGACTCGGTTGAACATCTCACTGGCCTGATCATGGTCACTAATTCGATCTGTCCGCCATGATCTGAAGACCTCCATACTCCTGCTTGCACTTACTAGAATAAGAAATGGCAAAAGAAGGCGCGGATCCAGGAGTAGGCTACATCTAGGCAGCCAGATGTATAACAAGTACTCAAGCAGCCGAGAACGAAGCCGGGATTTCAATGACTTGGTGTCGTTTTGAAACCCAGAACACCGCAGTGCGAGTGAACCGATTGACATGAGTAGAACAAGCCGCTGCCGTTCAGGATTCCGATCGAAGCTGCTCAATGCGAGCAAGGACGCTGCATCCGTCAGCCGTTTGTGTGAGAGGATGTACCGCCTCGTGAATCTCTGAAGGTGGTGTGAGCATGGGAATGCTCCCAACCTTGATACAGTGGTGGATATCAAGATTGCATGGACTGCTACAACAAACTTGTCTGCGAAGCTGCCGCTGAAGAGCTGGTGCAAGTTGAAGAAAATGGAAGAGATATCATAGAACTTATATTCTAAAATGATGAATCCCACAATTAAGAGTAGGAACAGAATTGATAGAATAGGAGCTGTGAGTTTAACACTGCAGCCATACATTGTTGATATAGTGCTTAACGAAAAAAACGCATTATGTATATGTAATTGTCGCATGTTCTAAGTCTAAAGTAAAAGTCGTAAATCTTGGTCATATGGTAAGAGAGGTACAAAATGTCATAATAATAAAACATGAAAGTCTCTAAGCTTCTCTTTAGAGCAGTCCACACCTTGACTGGGTTTTCGAGGATATTTCCATTGGAGGATTGGCAAAAACCGGGCTTCGTACAACGGGCTTTTCGCATATTCCCGAATATCCAGGAATATTCTAGAATATTCTGCCAAGTAGATTATCTTTAACTTTCATTATAAAATGCCGACCAACAAGTGAAAAACGCTAATTATTTGCCGACTAGACTTTACTATACCGACTAAACTTAAAAAGTCGCAGGTTCGACATTGCGCTTGCAACCAACCAATAACCGATGCACTTCTGCTGGAGTAAGGGTCCGCCTCTGTAAGAAGTAAGTAATCGTTGGGTCTAATCCAAGAACATGAGTGTACACAAAATACATGTGTTGGCAGGGGCTCCAGTTCTTGGCTTTCTGAAAAGTTGCACAAGTGCATGACGGAACAGCAGAAATTGTTACCTTAGCAGATTGCATGCCTGCAGAGACAATGAAGGCCTCAGTCTTCCCTCTTTGAACCACCTCCACGTTGTTGATCCGACCTTGAAGAATCTTTGCCTGGTTGTAATGTTTCTCATGTTCCTTGGACATTCTTGTTGGTGTTCGCACACTCCGTCCATGGTATGTTGGTACTCTATGTGCTCCCTCTCCTCTTGGTGGTGATGGTGTTCGATCCATTCGGCTACTACTGTCGTCTACCATTTCTTCAAATCCCTCCAACTTGAATCCTGCTTTCAGAAGAGCTTCAACCTCATTTGCATTCAAGTTTGTTCCTTTTTGAACTGGCCAAACCTCTGGAACTTCTGGAATACTCTCAGGAGGAATCCCTGCATATGGTCGTCTGAAGCAACAAGAATCGCGTGGGCAGAACCATAGCATCTGATGAGTGAACTCAATGTTCCCAAATGCATTTGTATATTGCCGTCTACCGTGAAATCCTGGTGCCGGTACACGATGTGGATATCCTATGGGTCTGCCACACTTGCTGTTACCGTCCTGAGTGAGACCTAGACATTTCACCTGACTTGCCTCCCAATGCGTCTGATGGCCCACTGAGTCATCAACGTCTCTCTTTCAGTGACATTGACATCTTGAAACTTGAGTTTTTTCCTGCGTGCATTTGGGATGACTTGTTCTGCATATTGTGTGTCATGTCTATGTGTACGAAGTGCATCAATCCCATGGTCCCCAGTTGACGGTTGACGAACGGTTCGAACACGAACATTTGTTGTAGAGGCAAACTCTGGACTTGCAAGATGCTCTTCATCACTAACAAGATTTGCAAAAGTTGTTGGAGACACTGATTTTCCCGCTGAAAGTTTCTGCTGTGCACGTTTCAGAAGAGTTTCCATGGAAGGACCTGTGCCTGAATATCTCCCTTCAAATGATGCCTTGACCTTTGCACTTTGGAAAACAGCATCTGTTAAATCTAACATTGTTGCCTCCAACAAAGGAACACGCTTCGTCAGCCTTGCTCTTCGTGCTCTTGCATGAACAACTTCGGAGTTGTTAGTGGTAGGCACATTCGCAACACCATCTTCTGTCAAGTCAATTATCTCTGTCATGGAAATATGATCTTCATGTCTTGCCCACCATGACAGCCATGTTTGCAAAGCGCTAACGTTACTGGACCTGCCTTCCCAAAATGACTCCAACATTACTCGTCGTTCCAACTTATCTTGGTTGGTTAGTGCTGCAGGCCATGAGCGTGCAAGGTTCATGTGCTCCTCCCTGTGTTCCTCAAGTATCCACTTCTTTGTAACTTGACGCACTGACTGCATGTAATGGAACAAACAACTCCTTTCTCTTCCTCTCATCTTTGACCCATTGTTGAAAACTTGCGCAATGCTAACCAAATTGCACCTGACTCATCTGACATGAACCCCGCAAAGTTCACATTATGAAGTCCTTGCTTGCTGCACACTTGAAGCATAGTGTTCAAAAATTTGATCACCGCCACACTATCCTCCCTGATCATGTCACCATAAGCAAGTGTCACCATCGACCTTAAACTGCACAAACATAAGTGCATTATATTAGTAAGTATTTTAAAACATAGATATGTTAATACTTACAATGGATCATAGAGATGTATTCCCAGTGTACACCAATCATCAATACGATATGTGTGGTCTAGCACCACCCACTGCTGTTCGAGATCACCTCCAGATTGACACCTTCTAATGTAGTCTATTCCGGATCCTGGGCCGGCAACTGTCATTTTGAAGATTAAAGGCTGCTCTTCAGCTCCGTTGAGGTCCATTCCGGGTATGTGGATAACATGTATGAATGGGATTGATAGCTTCTTCTTTAACTGCAGAAGTCCTTCGTAACCTTCTTTGAAACGAGTGTCTGTTGTTCTAGCCTGAGATATCCATTCTCTTGTTCTACATTGGAAAGGTTAAGCATCTCCAAAAGGAAATAATAATTTTTTTGCTTACCGGCGGTGATTTGTGAGTGGTAGTAGATCTGACAGAACCTTGTCGTATGATACATCTCCAGAATCTGTTACCAGTTTTTCCAAAATTATATTGCGTGCTGCTTGAAACTCTATGACACGTTGATTAGTTCTTGGGGTTGCAGCGACTGCTTTGTTGATTGTCTCCTTAGCTCTATCTTTAGAGACCATGGATTCGGGTGGTCTACGTGGGTGTTGATGTTCTCCAAGATGGATGAAAAGCCTCGTGCATGTGATATCATCTGGAATTATGTAATATGCAACAACGGAGCATGTCTGCACTAGAAGGGGCTCATTGTTGCAATGCACACACTTCATTCCAAGCACTCTACCATCTGAAGATAACTGGACTTTATCAATGGTGCCCTTAAATTGGCAGTCATTTGCTTTCTTACTGAAGCTGATGAACGGACATGTTTCCTTTACGCATTTCATGTGGCCAATACATGAACTGCGACTAACACGAGCTGGAACATTCCAATGTGTTGTGCAGCGTTGAGTCCAGTAATCACACCCATCCTTCCTATTCATCCCTTTGTACTTGTCCTTCATTGTTTCGTGTGCTGGCAACTCGTAAATCACATTTCCGTTGCAATCTTCTGGGACCTCAGCAACTTGCTGAATCGATGACGAGACCACCAGTTGCTTCCCAATCCTACATCTCTGACTATTGCGAAGTATTGTTACCATAGAATTGTCCCGATCTGTTGTCTCCAACCGGAATAGCGGTCCTTTGGAAGGAAGAAGTGTGTAATACACAAAACTGCTAGCTCTTGCCCCTTCTGGTTCTACCTCAACATTCACAGCATCTCCACCAACAACAGACATCAAATGCAGCACTTTAAAAGATTGCCAAGGTGAATGTCAAATGCAGACCTGAGATCTGTTTCAAAGACAAATGCAATACCATCTTCATCTGCAGGGAAGTCCTTGTCAACACCATTGTAGCTGATTCTTGCCATGTAGCAAAAATGGAACAAACAAAAGTTAAAATTCAAAGACAATGAACATATTACACACGATGGTTAATGTGTTTGTCAGTCGTGAGGCAATCATTTCATTGACAAATATTAAAAATAATATTAATTGCGTGCGTCTGGGTAAAGAGTGAAATTAATTTACTGCGTCTGGGTAGGTTTTTTGTAAATTAAAAAGTTTTACTATGTACAAGTGGCGATCATGCATGCAATATGTTTACAGAAATTAGGTTGGTTTTTAATTGATTTAGGGCGGCTAGGGTTTTGCAATTAGGGCGGCTAGGGCAGCGAGGGCGGCTAGGTTTTCGTGGAGCAGCGGCGCATTTGGGGGCATAGCGTGGAGCAAGTGTGGCTCCAGGGATTAATCACAATAGGCTTCCATTGAGGGGGTGAGTATTTTCTGATTTCTTCATGATCTGCTCATGATCTTTTCATGATCTGTTCATCTTTTTACATCTCTTCACAGTTGCAAGAAATCCGAGTCGGCCTGCCGACTCGGACTGACTTCGTTGTCCGTCCCAGTCGGCAGGCCGACTGGGGTGGACTGTTCCAGATCCAGTCAACATTTTGACCGGGGTTGACTGTTCCAGCCCCAGTCAGCATTTTGACTAGGGTTGACTGTTCTAGTCCCACCTAGCATTTTGACTGGGCCTTGTTTCGTTCCCAGTCCCAGTCGGCATGCCGACTGGGCCTCCCTTTGATGCCAGGCCCAGTCGGCATGCCGACTGGGCCTCCCTTTGTTGCAGGCCCAGTCGGCATGCCGACTGGGACTCCCTTTGTTGCCAGCCCAGTCGGCATGCCGACTGGGCCTCCCTTTGTTGCCAGGCCCAGTCGGCATGCCGACTGGGACTCCCTTTGTTGCCAGTCCCAGTCGGCATGCCGACTGGGCCTCCCTTTGATGCCAGCCCAGTCGGCATGCCGACTGGGACTCCCTTTGATGCCAGGCCCAGTCGGCATGCCGACTGGGACTTTGATGCCCCAGTCGGCATGCCGACTGGGACTCCCTTTGTTGCCAGCCCAGTCGGCATGCCGACTGGGACTTACAGCAACTGCTCTCTCAGTCGGCACGCCGACTGTGAGGGCTAGTATGTTTTTTTAATTTTTATTAAACATCTTTGAACATTTATTACAGTTTTTTGTTAAACCTTATTGCTTTTGTAGATGCGCTCTTCACAACGTTTACAAGAAAAGAAGATGAAGGAGCCTACTGAGAGAGAAGCAGAAGCTAGAGCTGCAATTCAGAGAGGGCGTCGGGGTCGTGGGAGAGGAAGTAGGAAGCTGGCTGTGGTTCAGGAACAAGGACCTTCAAGTGATGCTCCAGTTGAACAGGCAAGCCAGCAGGACTGGTCAGGAGAGCAAGAGGATGTAGTTCAACCCCAACAAGAACAATCAGACTTTGTTGAAGAAGTTGAGGATGATGTCTTACCACAGGAGACACAGGAGCAGACAGAAGGCACACAAGCATCATGCGCAGTGACTTTGTCGAGTGACGAAGAGGATGAACCCAAGAGCAAGAAGAGACGACGCAAAGCTGCTGGAGATTCAGAGGCTGCTAAGAAGAAGAAGAAGGGGAAAGCAGAAGTGCCAGATAATGAGGAAGTTTACAACATTGCAGCCAGCATGCATTCGGAGAGTGCAGTGCGTCTTCTCGCGAAGATCACAATCCGAGAATATGGAGAGGCACCGGATGTCCCTATTTGCCGAATTCTGGGAAATGAGCAGGTGCGGAGAGTCAATCCAGCGGATCTGGAATCTTTGACTAGGAGTTTCAAGAAGGCAGTTGGTTATTTGCGCAACACCACTCAGTTCATCCTTCAAGTTGGGGACCCCATGACAGATGCAGATCTGGCAGCATTGAGAAGCGATGAAGCGATGTATGCTCAGCATTTGGCTTTTGAGGAGGAGCTTCAGTCCGACATGTTCCGGCAATGGGCACCAATGCTTTCGATGAAGAAGTTCATCTGTTGGGATGGTAATCACAGGCTAAAGGTGCTTCAGAAGCTGTACACAGAAGACACGGAAGATAAGATTCAGTGGGCAGTGAGAGTGCGTTCAGGCTTCATCCGTGCTGGGGTCATGGATAATCTTCAGCTTGTGACAATGTTTCAGCAAATTAATAGGTAAACAGAGTGACCTCTAGATCATAGGATTAACTAACTTCGAGCTTTTCAAATATGCAGTTCCTCCGCAACGGCAGTGCAAACCACACTGCCACATCTTCTGCTATCTGTGAAGACATGTTGCACCAGTGAGGAGGGCACAGCGAAGATCTTGGCCAGGCTCAGTGACAAGGAACGAGATGACATAAGAAAGTGGAAGGAAAGCGCGACTGGACAACAAGCTTGGCATCCACTTCCGAATTTGATCTGTGCAAAGATCTTTTTTGAGGTACCATGTCTCACACTTATATCACTTAGTTGATTACGTCTGTGAATTACAGAGTGAGATTGAGGATGATCTTGAGAAGGCTGCAAGGGCATCCAAAGGCAACAAATACCAGGAGCAACAACAGGTCTACATTAAGCATGACAAGCGCATGATGAAGATCTTAGCCATCATCGATCCTGCATTGGGTGAAGAGTGGTTCGACAAGGTGACCCAAATCACATGGAAACAATGCAGATGGATGGGGTTGGAAAAGCTGTACGCGCTTTCAAGGGCGAGAATTCCAAACGAGACGAGAATCATGTACTTCAATAAACTGGTACGTCTCGATCTGAAGAGAGAGCAAGAGACACTTGGATTGCCGGGTGTTCAGGATAAGGAGTGGATAAGGTGGTTTACTATCGATTTGTATTGGGGGCAATCAGAGAGGAGGCAGTACAGATTCTCACGGGACTCATCGAGGATGGCGAGTGGAGCAGGCCGGTTACAGATTTCACGACTTGGTGCGATGAAGTGCGGGTAAAATGCAAGAACGTGATGTTCCAGCCATTCCATGAGTGTGTGAAGTTCACTTACTCCATAGAGCCGAAAGAGTTCCTCGAACACGAAGAGACAGCAAGAAGGATGATTTGGAGGTAAGGATGATCTTCTTGACATTGTTACATTCTGACACTACTATATGTTCATTACAGGTATGTCGCAGCGAGAAAGGTGCCTCACACACAGACTATGGTATTCTGGTCAGATTACATGGAAGCACCACACATGTGGTCGAAGACAAGATCTGGCCTGACAGAGTTCGAGCGTGTACACGTACCGTTCTGGCTTGATTATCCACCTGGGCAACCACCAACATGGGAGAAGGATCTCTACAATGAACACTCAAAAGATCTCCCATGCATCTCATGGGATCCGGCAGAGGTCGACTTCATTAAGAAGACAAAGGCCAAGGCAAAGCGGCGTCAGCCTGTGCAGCAGTCAAAGAAGACCTCAGATACAGTAGCTGGCACCTCCACTACTCGCGATCCAGCTGCCTTCTTCAATTTATCTGAAGTGCTACCATCGCAGGGAACCATGGACATCAAGGATGACTTGGTCACATTCGTCCCTTCACTTGCTACAACTCGAGGTGATAATTTCTTGGCGATTGATGACATCGAGGAGATGCAACAGGCCGTGCTCACGGATGAGAAGGAAGAGGAGGTTCCTGACGCTAGACTGGTTCCTTATAGAAAAGTTCAGACACAGGTGGCCAGGTACCATACAGCTGACAGCCAGACTCGCTACCAGCATATTGCGGGAGAATATGGTTTCAACTTGGTGATCTTCGACCTTCCAAATGGGACCTTGCCAGGAAATACAACGAGTGATACGCCATACCTCTACCTTGATCCAGTGAAGTTCGATGAAGCACTCCAGTTTGCAGGTATGCATATGGCTGCAAATGGTTGGTTGGTTGTGTTTGCTGCAGCAAACACCTGGGATCAAGTTGTTCGAGCTGCAAGTGTGGTGGACCTTCAACTTGCTGCAACGTACTACATCTACAGAGGGCGTGGTTGGGGCTACCGCAACAAGATGAAGGTACTTTTTTCTTTATTCATGAAGTTCATTAATGATTTTGATGTTTTAACAGGAGAGCATCCTGCTCCTTCTTGTCTTCCAAGATGCATCTAGAGGATTGCGCGATAATCCACTGCGTTTGTCATCAACAATTCTTGTTGATAATCCTGAGCGGTTCCAAGAAGCATGGTAGGCATTTCATTTTAACAAATTAAGTATTTACCATTATCTTCACATGCAGGATGGACTACCAACCGAAGAGCACTCGATTGATGCAGCTCGTGATAGAACGACTCACCCGGCCAGGTGATCTTATCTGGGATATAGGCAGTGGTACGGGGTCCTCAATGCTTGCAGCTATCGAGCTGGGGAGAAACATTGTTGGGACTGAGAAGAACCCTGAGCTCGGGAGAATTGCTATGAACAGGATTAAAGAGAACATCCAGCCAGAGGAAATCCCAACCCAACCAATAGCGACGTCAAGTAGGACTGGTGGTTCACGAATTGCAGCATTGCTCAATCGTAAGAAGAAGTGACAATTGAATTGTACTCTTTGGTGTTGAAATAAAACATTAATAATACAGTATAAACATGGCTATGATTAAATATTTTTTGTTGTTAATTGCCGACTGAGCCAAAATCCTAAATTCTAAGAATATTTAGGAATATTCTAAGAATATTCTGGTAGATTCTTTAGAATATTCCGGGTCCAAGCCCGGAAGCCCGGAAGCCCGGAAGCCCTCTTTTTGTCGGGACTCTTTTTTCCATTGCCTTATTGACGCAGAATACATAAGGTATTCGTATAATTCTTGTACGTACATGTAATAAGGAAAAGTTAAGTAACCCAAATTGTCATGATAATTTATAAAAATATATATCAAGTATAATATAATGTATAAATTTCATATTAATTTTAATGAACATTGTAATAAATGATAAATTATTAATAATAAGTGAAGACTATAATATTATGCAAGGGTGCATTTATATATAATTAAAAAAATTTGATTCACATTATAATCTGTATTAAGGAAATCCAATTCGGACTTACCATATGAACATATGAAAATATCATAATAACATAATAAAAATGGTAAACATCATCTCTTGAATTATCTTAAAATATTCACAAACAAACTCTTTAATTTATCAATTTAAAATAAATGAAAAAAGAAAATGATCCACCATTGCAAGTCAGTTTGAACATTTAGTTTATATAGTGACAAAGAACACAAAACACTACTCACGTCGGTCAAATTACACCATATGTCGTTATGCGTGTACATTCACTGTGTACACGTATAATTGAAAAAAAACAATTATAAGATTATTAAGTGAGTGTAAAGAAACCTTTGATAAATTCAACTGAAATTTAATTTGATTTTAAATTTAAATTAACATTCATATTCTATAACTTTGAAAAAATGTTATATTATATATATAAGTATATTAATTTTGAATTTAAATTGACATTGACTTCTACATTATATATATAAATATATAATATGATTACACACACAAAACATAATTTTGTGGTCATAAACTTTTAAAACAATTATAATGTGTAATTATATAGAATCCATAGTAATAAATGTACTACTATGTACTAAGTACATACACATACAATATATACTTTACAATCCATATATATACATGAAGTTTCTGATTTGAATTTATAATAGATAATTCAAAATTATTTTAAATTATTAACTAAATTAATTTAAATCTCACTGTTCAGTAGCTTAAATATTAACTAAAATAATTATCCTTAATATTTAAAACGCCAGTTATCATGAAATGTGTTAAATGTGACAGTTTTTACACATACATTTTTGGTGAATTTATCTAAAGTTTTTAATATGTATTATATTTTAACACAAATTCTACCATGTTGATGATTTTAATTTCCCACTGGGATGAAAAACGAAACAAGGAAACACAATACATCCATGTGTGAGTGTGTGTGTGTGTGTGTGTGTGTGTGTGTGTGAGAGAGAGAGAGAGAGAGAGAGAGAGAGAGAGAGAGAGTTTTTCAGAAACTTAACTGCATTGCCAGAAAACGCAAAAATCTGGATGGTCATTCTTGACCATATATGCAAGTGGCAAACCTTTATGTATGCTTGAAAATCAGTCCACTTGTTCAATCCGCTGCTTCGTATTGGTCTGCCTCTTCATCCTCCTCAATTCCAACCCAATCCGTAAATGCAAACAGGAACTCCTTAAATGTTATCATCCCGTTCTTATCCCAATCCATTTCCTCTGCAAAAACCGTGTGTGCGTATATGTGCATGTGTGTATATCTGTGTGTGTGTGTGTGTTCTGTTCGCATGTACATATAACTTACCAAATCTCTTAACGCCAATACTTTCTCCAGACGAGGACTGGCCAGGGGAAGCCGCGTTGATAGCACTGACCATCTCCTTTCTACTCACATATCCATCCCCATCTTTGTCAAAAAACCTGAATGTATCCACAATGGTCTCAAACGTATCCTCCAGCTCGGCCAAACCAATTCGTGATTGTGATTTCTAAACACAAACAGAAGTGTCTCTCTCTCTCTCTATATATATAAACACACTTACCACGGCTTTTGAGCTTTTGCCTTTGTCTTCTGACTTAGAGGAGCTGGTATCACCGAGGAGATAAACCAAGGCGAGGACAATTATAAACTCCTTAAACTCGACACCTTTACTCTTGTCCATGTCACTCTCTTCATGGAAAGCCTTAACCTCCTCGTCTGCAAACTCCACACGAAGCTCTCTAAAGCAAGTCTTCAGTTCCTCCAAATCAATAGTCCCACTGTCATCTTTGTCTGTATAATCAAACACAAACATGGGTATACATATGGAGCATTCCATGACACTCTTAACTTTCACTTTTGTGATTTAAAAAAAATAACGCTGACACGTCCTATACTGAACAATTTATTTAAAGGAAACTCACGGAATAATTAATCTATTACTATCTCCCTTCCTCTCTTTAAGCACACATAAATGCACTATATATTGTATGTATATAGCATCTCGCGTACATGGTTTAACAAGAAAGAGACGCACCGAATTTCTTGAAGACGCCACGGACTTGCTCAAAAGACTTGTCGATCTTGGGGAACTTCATGAGAATGCTGTTGAAAGACTTGAATGGCGAGGGGCCGGCCTTGGCGCGCTTCCGCATCGCGTCCACCATTCTCCTCTCGATCTTCGACACATCGCTCAGGCTCGAGTCCTTGCTCCCCCTGATGCCCATCCTCCTAGCCTCCTGTTAGGGCTCATCCCTAGAATCCCCTGAAGAGGTGCCACGTGGCTGAACCAGAAACCGGCCGGTATTCTCGGTCCAACCACCTCACTTTCACATGACATGTAAAAAGCCCCCGCTCAACAAACATTAAACCAAACTCCCTCTCCAGCAAGCTCTCTCTCTCTATGGGTTTCTTCAGGTAGAATACACATACACGCATATATACACATACACGCGTACATTATGTATGTACTTTGCAGGGATTTAATGGGCAAAAGGAAGCCTCAAGCTATTGAGGCTTCACAACAAGGCGAGGGAGTTGTGCATAAGAAGGTTATAGATACTGCATTGGAGCCTATCACAATCAATCTAAATAGCCAGCAGTTTCAGTGCAATAGCCATGGTCGCTGGTGTCCGGGTAAGACTATAGAGAGAGAGAGAGATGTTATTCTAAAACTGAGAATGAATCAGTGGCAGACACTCAAGGAACAAGTGGGAGAATGCATGAGGAGGTTCTTAGACTACGCAGAGAGAAAGTTGCACTGGTAAAGCACTATTCAAATACATGTATGTACGTATATATAGGTCTGTTGGTAGGAACGAGAGATTATCAAATATGCAAGACAAGAGCAAGAATTGAAGCAGCTAAAGGAGAAGCTGAACCTCATGGATTTGAAGTACAAAGTGCTAGTTGAGATGGTAAAAGAAACAATACAGTGAGTGTAAATAATGAGTTAATCAAGTGATAATTTCATTAGATAAATGTAACAAAACTTAACACTGTTAAGTTACCAGTTTGTTTTTGCAGTGGACTACCAACAAAGTTAATGGCGGCGATCCAGATGATGCTGATTTGTCTACCAGGAAAGGCACCAAGTTCATCTGGCCAAAATAATACATAATATAAGCTAGAAGTTTCAAAAACATTATATATATAATATAATATAATATATATATATATATAGAGGAGAGAGAGAGAGAGAGAGAGAAGATACATACCGATATCAGTATAATGTGTGTCTATGCATAACGATTATGTCTTTGTCAACCAATTATATAAAATACTTTATTTACTATATAAAATGTAATGCATAAGGTATAGTACATAAATAAACATATATTGAATATACAATATAGTATGCAGGAAAGTGTGGCTTGTACTATACAGTATATGCACTATACCTTGTGTATATATGTCACCACGTATAACATTTCAATATCAAATAGTAATATCACTTGTGTGGTGGTCAATATCATAAATAAACAGCAATATAATGTATGGTATTTACAGTATTGTGTAATAAGCATCTATAAGGAACACCAGGTATACAATACATTACCTCATATATAATACACTAAGCATACACATTACTGTAATGATATAGTACAGAGCATGTATGTACTTGTCTAGTAGCTAATACTCATATGCTATAATAAATATGTACCTTCGTCTTCGCTTACGGCCCAGTTGGCCAGATTTTGCAGCAGATTCTTGTTCTTCAAGGAATGCCATAGCTTTTCTGTATTTTTCTTCACGTTCTTGTTCGACCTCCATCCTTTCTTTCTGTTTCTCAGCAGCCAAGAACTGGTTATCCTTTTTAAGCTCACGAGCTGCACCTTTGCTTTCACGCTTAATTTGCTTGAGCAGTTTCTTTTTCTCTGCTCGGTCTTTATCAATGTCATAATCCCTTCCTTTCGCATAACTGCAAAACAAACCATGTTAGTTGAACACGTCCCCTCGCTCTCTCCATACGTGTGGAAAGTATATCAGGTAGCACACAAACACACATATATGCAAAATACATACATTTGTAATATATATAGGCACCTTCTCTTGTACATTATAAAGTATTATATACATGCATCGAGGCAACGAAAGTGTAGTGCTAAACATATCTTAAGCACATACTATACACGGCTATTCACGATATACATTAGAAATGATATAACAGATTTTGTACTTATATACAAAAGCGCGCCAACACAACGCAGATTGGTATACGTACTCTTCTTCGAACTTGGGATTGAATTGTTTGATCGGAGTCGGTTTCTTAAGTCGCATTCTCAAGGGCTGCCGGAGTTCTCCTGTTCTTCAACCGTTGATTTGATTACATTGATTGCTTCCGTTAATGAATTTTTCAGTTGCAACGGAATATTCTTGGACAAAGACAGCTCCAACAACACGGGAAGGAACTGCTTAAAGACCTCAGGAAAGGATGGACAAGTCCTTGTATATCCCCACGAACCCCATCAACGTTTGCACTGAGGTTCTAAGAAGCCCAACTCTGTAATACAGCAATTACTCACGTGTACGTGTGTGTGTAAGCGAGAGAGAGAGGTGTCTGCTACGTCAACAAGCATATATATATCCATATTCTTTCTGGGCGTTTATACACACATATGGGAAAGCAAATATACACTCTCTATGTGTGTGTATATGCCTTTTTATGTGTAAGTGTTACGTGTATGGAGTGAACCTGAAAGTGTCTGAGTTGAGAATATCCGAATCAGCTTCTGTCGTCATAATCTCTATGAAACTGAGGGGCTGGATATCAGAGCAGCTATCCTTGAGCAGCAACCAAGACTTGTTTCCAATAAGCTCTCTCAAGTATTGTGGACACTGAAACAATTGATAATGTGTTCTTTTCATTAAAAAATCTCCTTGTGTCTGTGTGTATGCGTCTCGTATATTGATTAATCTAATATGGTGTATCATAAAATACTGATGAAAATACCTGTTTTCTGGACAAGCTGGTATCTGGGCAATCCTGTTGAAAGCACCCAAGCAGAAAATTCAGAGCTTCCGGACAAAACTTCCGGCATTGTTTCATAATCTGAAAAAATAAATGGCAAGTATAGAATCATTCAATCACTGACGCAAACACGCCTGCGCACAAAACTGTTTACTCACCGATAATGCTAACGAGCAAAGAAATGAACCAACAGCAACATCACGATGGATGTAACAGGACAACGTATTAAATTTCTCCCATAAGGAGCATCAACGGTGTCATGACCACGTGACGGAAATCGGATGCAGGAAAATAAGTGACCAAAGTCTCATCAATAAGAGCGTTCTCACTGACGGCCAGCAGCTACTTCCATCTATATTCATTTAAATTTCACATATAAACTAAAACCATTAAACATATAACAAAATACATAAATAATATATAGTAGTGTATCAAATATATGTATATATGACGTTGCGTGTGCACAAACATATTTGCTCTCTGTTCCCTACGTATACACTTATGATACATACCACCCCGCCCCTGCCCCACTCCACCACACACACACAAATTTCCGGACCTTTGATCCGTAGCTTTTCAGATAGTTGCTTCTGCATACGTATGAGCCTTTCACGTGCACAAGTGGCGGCGAAATAAGTGTATCCGAGCTCATTTCAATTAAGGGCCTCGTTAACAAGTTGATTCTTGCAAGATTCAACTGCTTGGATCCAGCCATCTCTGAAAAGTAAAGGACTAGAACGTTGTAAAATATCTGGAATTTAAAAAAGAACACAAATCAGAAACACACACACACCACACACACACACACATCTCTGTGTGTATAGATAGATAGATAGATAGATAGATAGATGTTGTGTGTGGCGTATCTATATCAATAAGAGGAAATATCATTCTCAATAATTGAACAATGTGATATATTGTAGACGGTATCACAAAGTAGCTATTAGTCGTAAGTTCTACGCACCTCTGTGTGCATGTGTATTTACCTACATATGCCAAAGTAATGTAGCCATATTGTATTGACTTATATATAACATATATTTATACCAAATGATATAGTTCGCACCTGCATTTTTTTACGATTCTCAGCAGCCAAGCTGATGGCATTACACGTCCTAACACGCTGAATTGCAACTTCAAGCTCTGCATCGGATCTGTTCTTAACAAGTCCCCTGAAATCATCCAAACTCTGCGGAGCCTTAATAACATAAGGAGCTCACCAGCATACTCTTCACTAGATACCCCTTATGTTCTTCATCGCCCTTTGCTGATACAACATTATTCCCTTTAGTTGGGTGGCGACGTAAGGTCTTCATCACCTGGCGCAGCTTACTACCTTAAGTACACAAAATACACGCAGCACAACACACAAAATACACAACACACCACACGCAACAAATAAAACAACACATAATATTGTCACACTTGCTATGCAATACTCTCTGTGCTTCGTTACCTTTCGGTTGGTTCTTCATGGTCCTCATCAATTTCTTCATTTCATCAAACTCGTCATCTTGATCACCTTCATCGTCTTCATCAACATCCTATGTCCATAATATAAGAGGTAAGATGCGTTTTATGCTAATATATACTATCATCTTACTTCATCGTCATCGATTTCGCTATCTCCATCATTATCCTCGTCATTGGTTCTAGCCATAACTTCGTCAACCCAGCCTTTCTCTCGGTAATCCTCCTCAAGTACGAAGTTTTCTCCCAAATCATCTCCTGATATCTGTGCAGGCCTTTTCCTCTTTCGCTTTTTCTCATCGTTCTCCATGTCAGACTCTTCATTCTCTGACTCTGATTCGGTAGTTCCCATCATTCGTTGCTTCCTTCTTTTCTGTATACAAGAGATTAGCAGGTTTGTGTTGCGGGCGCGTGTATGAACGTGTGGGTGGACGTGAACGTACGTGTGTAATATCAATATATGCAAAATTGTAGGTTCATATACGTGGAGTGACTTTGACAATGAAAAGATTCTCTGATGTATAAATATGATGCGGTCTGCTGTTTCTGTGCACACACATGTCTATATATATTTTTCGAACCTCAAGCTCCTCAAGACGTTCCTTTTCTTCCTTTGCTATTTCCTCACCTGTCTTCAGCCTATCAGAAGCGTGAGCACGAATGTCGAATACCATTTCCTTCATTAACTTGTCATATTCATCTGGTTGGTCCTGGACAATTAAGAGTGTTTATGCAAAATCGTGTAGAATGTGCCTAACATTTTAATATTTACATACACGCACCTTTTCAACAATTTCATTAACTGCATCAACATCAGTTCCCTCACTCTGCTTTGCAAGAAGAGCCTTCAAAGGGTTTTTCTTTTGTGGACGTACCAAAGAAAGCAAAGCCGGTGTCCCCGCTAGAAGTTTAAAATCCTTGTCAAGTTTCTCCCTTAGCTCAAGATCATCGTCTTTCTGTTTTGCTTTCAGTGCCTGAAAGCAAAACCATTTCATATAAGATTAAGCTAATAAATTCTTTAAGTTTACATCAGACCTTGAAGTGTTTACTCTTTGCAATAACTTCTTCCATGATCTCCTTCTTCGATCTGTGTTCCTGCACCACATTGTGATAGGATAATGATTCCAACATCGTATATAGTGAATCTGCAGAACTCTGTTGTGTGTGTCCAAATAGTATGTGTGTGAGTATATACCAATACTGATTATCACCTTCTTGTCCCCGACTCTGTGTGCCCTCCTCCAAAATTTAATGCTTTTTCTGTTACTTCATCCACTACCATGCATAAAACGTATAAATAAAACAAACCATAAAGTCTAAACACTGCACTTACGTTCCCGGGTCTCATTGTCGTCATCTACAGATACGTCGTCTTTAAAGTCATCCAACTCCGCCAAGGCTGCTCCTTTGTGAGTGAGAATATCTTCGTCTTCGTCTTCAACATCAGGAAGAGCAAATTTGTTCTTCTTTTTGAAGTTGGGCCTGGAATCCTCAAGTTTATATTGTATATCTGTATATATCTGTTTATACATGACACACACACACACACACACACACACACACACCTGTCTTTCACGTTGAAACCGCATAATAGCCTTCTCATCTTCACCCATATTTTCATCATTTTCCCCAAAGCGGCGATCAATGAAAGCATTACTCTTGTGTCTAAGCTTATATTCTTGCAAAATAGTCTTGTTCCGCTGCACAAAATGTTTTCTCTCTCAGGTAGGAATTACAAAAGTTATGTGTATTTGCTTCTTCAAGTTCTGACACGTTACTTTACGAGGTTTTGTCTCTCTCTCTCCATACCTTCTCAATTGCCCGTGACCGCAAATGCCCGATTCTTTTCCCTTCGCCCTTCTGCTTCTTACCTAGAATGTCAAACTTGCGCCGCGACCATAGAGTTTCGAACAGATTGGGCGCCGCTGTGCTGCTCGCCACATTCGAAGCCGTGGCGGCCTTCTTCTTCTTCGCCATAGCCAAACCTTGCTTAAACCCTAACTATAACCCTAATTGTATATTCTTAGTATATCCTTTGTGACGTTGCATATTTATATATTTAGCATAGGTTGGTATAATCACTAAATCTTATGAAATATTGATTTTTTCAGCTTTGCTGCAACGATTGTGTGTGCGCGTGTGTTTATATAATTCACATATATTTCTTTTGTTGTATAATTTAAAGCGACATCAAGAAAGTCTGTTTCCTTTTATAAATAAATATATCATATCCCGAATCTTAATATATCTCACATATGTAAACTTAAACATATATAATTGTCATATAATTATATTATTTAAATGATAATATGAATATGACATTATTTTATGACAATAAATATAATTAATTATATATATGTCTAATTATATTAAGAAAAATTACATATATAGAAATTATATTTTATTTGTATAAATACAATATGCTTGATATAAATATATTTTAAAAAGAATGCATCAAACTTTATAATTAGTTTGTATGGTATTTAACTCTTGTTTGATTTATTTATTTTCAGCTTACTCTATATATTTAATTAATTTCATTCTATTTCATTTCAATTTGTTATAAATTAAATGTATGTATTTATTATTTCATTTTATTTCATAAATGAATAAACTAATAACAAGAATATTTCTTTCATTTCTAAATAAAGTGGCTAATATTTAGATTTCCTTACATAAAATTGCTATTAAACAATTTTAAAAATATTTATATGAAGTTTATAAAAGAAATTTTGTTTCACCAAATTAATTTATAATAGTTAAAAATTAAATGGTAACGCAAAGTGAAAATGTGCATGAAGGTTTCTAAAAATAAAATGTAACTTTTAAAATTTTATATATTATTATATAAATATTCTAATTTTATGTAATAATTATAATAATAAACTACACGACTCGAACCATTTTGAAAGCTATTTTGCATATATTTATATGCGTGTGTGAACTAATGATTTTTGTTATTTTGTTGTTTGAAATACTAATATGATTAAGTTCATTTAATTAATGGATTTAAATACCTCATACTAAGAGAGCATAAGAGGTTTTAGTGTTATTAACCCATTTGCTTTTAAAATTAATGTACTTTATAAAGTTGTTGTTAATATCTAATTTTAGAATTAAAACTTTTTTACTTAAGTACAATTCACACAATTCTTTCATCCTAACCCAATTTAACTAATTAGATAGCATTTTAATAAAAATTCTTAACTTAATTAAAAAAAATTAATTTAGGCTCAATTCACACTTTATCTTTCAAAGTGATTAAGTTTGGTTCTCAACTATTTTTTATTGTCATAATCCTTGTGATTAAGATAACTTAAACCCTTACTTTGTTTATATTTCATTGTTAAATTTTAAGACCTCTTTAACAATATTTACTTCATTCAAATTAATTTACAAGATCTTCTAACAATATCTACTTTATTCAAATTAATTAACAAGTACAAGCTAACAATATCTACTTTATTTAAATTAATTAACAAGTATAAACTGTTAACACCATTGTTGAAATGTACTTTCATATGTATTTATTTTCATTTTCAACATCTTAAACTTTCTCTTTAAAATTTGAAAAGCCCATTCCACCATAACTCAAGTGTAAAATTAAAGATTAAAATTATTTTGTATCAAAGATAATATTAAATAACTTTCTTGATACAATGATATAATCAATGGAAAAGATTTGTAGTCTTCATCTTTTGATAAGTAATACTTATTTATGTCATATAATAAGAACTTGTATAACTTTTTGGTTTTTTATCATTTAATCAAAAGTGTTATAGTATTTACTTTTATTATGGCCTTAGTTTTTACTTTGAAGATTAATTATTATTAATTTCGTGTTGGACCTTAAATATAGTAAAAAAACAACCTTATTTAATTGTTTAGTACACTTTATGAATAATTTGTCTGATTGTTAATAAATACCTTAGAAACTCTAAATGTGAAACTTACCTTTTAAAAACTCTTTTATCATGTTTAATTCCAAATCAAGGTTTGTATATGTGATAACATGTCAAGTAGCACCCTAGGGGTTCTCTATCAATGTGGTTGTTAGAGAACCCCTAGGGGTGTTATTAACCCTACTTTTTAAGCAAAGTCTAATATAATTAAACTCACTAAACATTGGGGATAGCACTTAATGCTAGCCCACTTATGTAAATAAAACATTAATATATATATTAAGTAGAGTATATGATTAAAAAGAAAATTTGTAATTCTCTTCATTGGTGTAAGTTCTAATTTGTATTATCATATTCATTTATGTCACTCAAGTACATGTTTACAAAACTAGTGATGAGACTTGTTTTGATTGCCTCATCCATGTTAAGGTAAGAACAACACTTGTAACTCTCAACTAATCACACATCTTGACTTAAGGTGAACATTCTTTTTGTACTTAGCCATGGATGATTACACACAGTTAATTGGTGTATGAAAAATATCAAAATATAATGAGATTTGCTAATTTACTCACAATTATAAATAGAAGCATTGGATTTATTACTTGCTTAGATAACATCCTATTAGATAAGAGATTTTCCTTCCTCCCTTAAATAAGAAAACCTAATTGTTATGTGTATGGGTCATATATTTTCACTATGATTATTTTTCATTTTGAAGGTTAATTGATTACTTATTGAATTATGTTATTGAGCCTTTGAATGTAGTGAAAATTAACTTCACCTAATGCACTTAAATGTTTAAAAATGGTTTGATCAACTATTGTTAAGCATCTCAAGAAATTTTAAGTAAATGCCCCGTGCCCTAACCCTTGAGATAGGGTTTAGGGTAGATGGTTCATTATTGAACACCAAACCTAATGTAGTGGGACTTAAGCAAATAGGAAAGTAGGGGAAAGGCCTTTGTTACATATATAAAGTAGGATAGACGGGAGGTGAACACACTAAAGATTAAAAGGTCTTACTTACTTTCTCCCTGTCAACACAAGCCATTAAGGTACACCCTTTGAAGTCTCCAGCCTCCCTTGAAATGTGTAGGACACGGATGTGCCATACTTAATTATGAATGCTGCTCTTAACTTGACGTAAAGGGGGAGGTTGGAGACTTCCTTTTAAGTCTCCAACCCTTGAAATGTGCAGTCTGACAAGACTTCTTAGGCATGGATTTGCCAACGTTAAGGGTAAGTTACCCCAAAGGTGAAACGTATCCCTATTATTTTAAAAGTTGATGTGACACAACAGAGCGACTTGTGCCTTGACGATATAAGATAAAGCTTGCACCAATAAAAAAAATAACGAGCTCTATCATGAACCTCACTATATACTTTACCTTATTTATGTGATAGAGCCCCCCCTCCCTCCTTTTTTCTTATTTTTGTAAGTGGGAAGCCAGCTTTGTTAATTAGATGAGCTTAACCCTAACTTAACTCCTCTGCTGAACCCTACCTAAGGGGGTGGGATTTTAGGGCATGGGTTAGGTCAACCTTAGGCTATTCAACATATTGAACTTATTTAAAGTAGTTGAAAAACCTAACTGGAATGTTAAAATTGGGGAAGAATTTTTTAAAAGGTAAGTTCTACCTTTACTTAAAGTTTTTCAAGGCATCTAGTGATGGTCGACTATACTACACCTAAACATCTAAGGGGCTATTTCTCACTACATCTAGGGTTCATCAACATAGTATAATAAGTAACAATAGTCAACATCCAAAATAAAGAGAAGTAAAAACTATGACACTTACCCTTATCATTAGCAAATCTGCATTATTATGCCCAAGTATGCGACATCCAAGGGTTAACTAGCTCATTTCATTTGACTACTCGTTTGCATGTTTAGAGGGTCTTGTGTTCCAGAGGTTAAGGCATGTCTTCAACTTCCTTCTCCACATCAAGTTAAGAATGACACTCACAATTAAGTATGGCATGCATCCTAACTCACAATGTGAGCATTCTCCATTTGTCCAATGAATCTTGGCATATGGATTCTCATTGTGGCACCATGTGTAACTTTTGTCTCTTAAAAGCTATGTCAATAACTTATGTTTTAGGAAACATTGTTACACGTACATATGATATTAGTATGGATGTTGCATGATATAACACCCATAACACAACCTTGAGGGTCGTGTCAAGGGTTTGATATTGAGGGGTTAGATCCTAGCAAGTAGATATGCTCATGAGGCATGTTCATCTTGAGGGTGTGTAAATATGTTTAAGGGTTGAACAACCTAAATGCAAGTTGTAACTAAAATGGGCATGGCTATAGTCCATTTCCTAATAATTAGCAATTTTAGCTATTTAATTAGCATTTTCTAATATTAAAGGAATATTCTTTAGAATATATATTTAAAAAGAATATTTTTAGAATATTTATTTTGTATTCTACCTTTAATAAATTATAGCATTCATTGAACAAAAAATAACATTATAAATAAAAGTATTAAATTATATAATATATTATTAATATAACAATTAAGGAAGAGCATAAGAGGTACATTATATAAATATTGATGTTGTTATTAAAATATTAATATTTAAATATAACATTATTAATTAAAAATTTGTAGTAGTAATAATATATATATAAAATCCTATAATAATATAGTCAATCTTCCATATCATTTTTTAAATTTATATAGTTAAGTATACAATTTGGTACTATTATTAAAGAGTTTATAATAATTATGAATATTAAATATATGATATTTTATAATTTTGTAATTGCTTTAAGCTTCAGAAAACATACATTCCCTTGCAGTTTTGTTAATCGTGACTTTATCAACGCTTCTTGACATCCACCCATATCGAATGGATTTAACATTTATAAAACATGCTGGGTCTTTTTGATTGGGAGACCATGTTTTCTCTAGGCATCCATTATATCTTTCGCTCTCCTTCTCGTGTCGCCTTTTTTGTGGTTTGAACCATGCAACCTTAACAACTATATTACTTCAGGTGTGTCGATAATTTGACCCATCCAAATAGGCTGATTATATGACGCATCTGGAGTAATGAGAACCATCATTAGTTTTTGAAGATCCTTGCAGCAATCAAAGTATGCTTTAGGTTTTTGGTTCCTTTGTCCAACAAAGTGTGGGGTTTGCACTTCCACATCACTACTGGCTTCTATGTCGTCTCTGCTCAGTGATGTCATTTCAATCTCCTCTCGCCACCTTGTTTTAGAAAGGGTGTTGCAATTCTGTACTTGTGACAGTAGGCCCTTCCAACTCTCGAACAACAGTCTCCCAATAGACCACATGCTTATATAGTTCTGAGTAACCAGTTGCCTTATCAGAATTCTTTGGCATCGATTTTTGAACCCATGCCACATATTTTTTGATGCCATCAATAATAACCTCTTGTTCCTTGAGCTGGGCACTCAATGGAATAGGGTCTGGTTGTCCTTCTGGGAGAAGTGGCTTTCCATCCTCTCCACTTTTGAAGAGCATTAAGCCCTCTTTCGGTAACCACTCCTGCTCTGATGGCCGTAACTTGTACTGCATAATAGGTATACCATCTCGTATGGAGAAAAAGAATTGTAGCGGCACAAGGTGACCAACTAAAGAATCACTCCCTTCTTTTATATACTCCTTGAGAAATTTTTTGAAGTCTGGCACCTCAGTCACAAGCAAAGCACAACTTTTTTTGGAGATGCAATTTTCAAAAAGATTCATCATATGCGGTAAGGTAAGTGCACTTGTCCTTTTTGTAGAGTTGGAGACCTTGCTGAAGAACGCATCAATATCTTCATGAGTGTGACCAACCATAAGGAAACTGAGCGTGATTGTTTCAAACACACCTTTGGCAACAAGCATTGACAAGTATGCTAGCACATATCTAGAAAATAAAAGTAAGTATGAGCTTGAGAAACCCTTAAGTAAAATGATTTACCTATTTTTGTTCTCGCCTGCACAATTATCCATCTGTAAAAGCAAATGACGAGGAAGCTTATTTGATGTTGAGGACACATGTACACTATTTGAGCTAGATCCCTCCACTGAACCTGAACTCTCAACAGGGCCATCTGTTTTTTGTGCAGGTGTTGACAATGCCTCTCATATTCCCAAGTAGCCTCAAGTGCAGACGTGTTCATGAGAGCATTATGTAAAGGTTGAAGGTGTTGTTTCTTCACTTTGAGATCACTGATAGGACTTGTCTGTGAGTGGGCTTCAAGGTTTCTGAAACACATGGCTAACGACCCAATAGTGAAATTGGAGTCGCTAGACCAATGTGGAAGTGAAAAGTGTCCATATGACTCACAACCGTGTCCATGTGTTAGCACACCTGTCAATGAAATCGGAAGTTTCATGACATTTCCAAGGCACTTTGGTGTTGCAAAGAGCTTTGGAATGCTGGTCTTTGAATGATCCATCTTGTCATGGATCAAGCACAGGTACTCTGATGGGCGTGACACAGAAAGCATGCGGTGTGCATAGTACTGAGACCGGCAAGTTTGTTGTGCAATCATGTGGGCCTCCATCTTCTTTGAATGGTAGTGATCTCCACCAAGGTTTTTGCACAAGCCTCTGCAGCCTTCAATGATGTACAAGTGTCACACTTAGAAAAGCTAGAGTGTTTTGCAATCTCCACATCCTTAAAATGAGTATTCCATATGTTGTTGAAGGTACCAGTGCAGATTGCTTGGAGCCCCATCAAACTGAGGCACTTGTTCACATGTTCACACAGTTTCAATTGAGTGTAGATTGAAGGTAAAACCTTGAGATTTTCCCTGACCCCTGCATTTGTGGTTCGGCATTTGTGAGGCATCCTGTCTGCATTTGCTTCCACAAAAGCCTTGAGTATCTCTATGGCTGCCATGATGTGAGAGCGGGTTTTGACCAAGCGAGTGTTCCCATGAACTGAGGTTCGCGCTCCATCTAGCCACTCATCCCTCCGACGGTAGAACGTGGTCTTTGGGATCCCGTATATACTGTACCAAGCTTTGAAGCAGATGGCCACCTTATTAAATACCATGGATGTACTCTGATAACCTGTGTCCGAGGCCATTCCATCAATACACCCAGTTAGTGCAGCATATACAAACTCATGCCTTTGCTTTTGGGTGAGCATACGAAAGACATGTCTACATTGGGTAATTTCATTCCGGTCTGCCATCTGACAACACTTCTTCTTGCAACAGTCAATCGTGGAAATGCTCGTAACACTTTCGGAAGATGTAGGATCCATCTTTACCCTCTTGCTGAAACTTGCAGGGGAAGATCTACAACCCATGAATCGCCTTTTTCTTACAATAGGACCAATGCAAGGAACCTCTTCAAATATGAGTTGTTCTTCCGGGTTGTTATTATTGAAATCCAACCCAGAATATGTTGAACCATCTTGCCGTCTTAATTCAGATGTTCGCCACCTCACGAGGGATCCAGGATACAATGTGCCATTAGGTGAAACCTCTGTCACAACTACACCCACGAAGTCGGACCCTAGTTTCTCTTCTGACACTGCTTCCATTGGATTTATAGCTGTGATGATGCCTCTTCCGACTTCAATCTCACGAAGAAAGAGAATCACCTCATCCATCACAGCAGGCAAGCCATCATCTGGTAAACTCGTGCTACTATTTGTTTGTGACTCTGCATATTCTGTGTCAGCCTTGACTTCATCCAAATTCCACAATACAGGAGAACCCTCCTCAAATTCCATTCCCAGAACCTCAACATGCTTGTAAATGGTGTTCACCCATACGTACACACAAGATCCTTGGGCAATATTGTGACATGATGCATTATTATCTCGAACTTCCACAGTTCCAGTGCCAACTATCTCGTTGTTCCGAAGAAGACATACTTTATCTCCAGTATTAAACATATTGTCCTGCACATAAATAATTGTATTATTTATGATATCTGTTTATGCAATATTAAGAAATCTGAATTACGGTTACTTAATAATATGCATATGCAATAATACATAATTATGTTTAGAGATAATATCTCATGTTTGATTAATACAACTGATGGGCGGGATTAATCCCGCCCACGAATCCCTCCGACGAGGAACGGTCGGCGGGATTAATCCCGCCGCCGACTCAACCCCTTCGGAGAGAGTCGGCGGGATTAATCGATTAATCCCGGATTCTCGCCGGATTCCGCGCAGGGCATTTACAAGGGATGGGCGGCGGGATTAATCCCGCCGCTCATGAGGCTAACCGAAGAGCCTGCATGAAAGATCTTGCACGGAAGGCTAACCGAAGAGCCTGCATGACATGTCCTGCGCGTAAGGCGGCGGGATTAATCCTGCCGCCCAGGGAATTCACGCAAGACATGAACGGCAGGATTAATCCCGCCCCACGCCATCCCTTCGCAGAGGGCGGCGGGATTAATCCCACCGCTCAGGCACTTCCGCAGGATATAAGCGGCGGGATTAATCCCGCCCCCACTCATCCCTGTTCAAAATGCCGCGGGATTAATCCCAGCCAATATATATGTGTGAGCGCATGATTTACGAGAGGGCGTGGGATTAATCTCTCCGAACCTTCTATGCCGGTGGCGGGATTAATCCCGCCACCCTTCTTTTTTTCCTTCATTGGTATGTTGAATTAATCCCGACTAACTCTGTCTGAGAGGGAGAAGGTTTACAAAATACCAATGGAGGGAACTGAGAAGGGTGGTGGGATTAATTTCACCATCCTTACATGATGGGCGGGATTAATCCCGCCGCCTTTCTGGAGCCCCTGAAGGGTGTGAGAAATAAATCCTGCCCATTCTCTCTGAGAACAAGAAAGGTGGCGGGATTAATCCCGCACACCCATTCAGGGCCTCCAGAAAGGTGGCGAGATTAATCCGCCCATCTTTTAGGAGGCATAAAAGATGTGGCGAGATAAATCCCGCCGCACCTTCCATGTGAATTAATATTTTATGACTATATATAAGTTGCATATCTCATTTTGTTTACTTTTATCATCTTATCATAATATTTTGCTTATCATAATATTTTGAGTAAAAGCCAGTAAACCATGTATAACTGTCCAAAGCTCACATTTGTGGTGGTTCTAAAACCAATGTTATCAGTTTTTTGCACTATCACAAATGTTAGCTTCGGACAGTTAATCCTGTCCACTTCTCTCAGGTTTATGTGAATTTATTAGTGTATTATTTTTGTATATTCGGGTTTAGACAAGTGTTTGTGCGTTTTTATATAAATTGTATTCATTGTGTATTATTTTGCAGAAGGAACGATTTAATCAAATAAGGAGATTCAGTGATTAGTATGGAGTCGTCGTCAAATTCAGGGTAAGAATTAAAATAAAATCTGTTATCCAGATATGTGCTTGAAGAATTAAATACTGTTGTATACAGATGTGGAATTGAGGTGACATTGAAGACGAGAGCAGGAGAAGAGATGGGCAGGGGGATTCTGGAATCAACTTGGCCATATTTTAAGATAAATGGGAAGCGCATTGGAGCAACCATGGTTGCTGTCAAATTAACCTCTGTCACATCTCATGGACAAGCAAAACAATGGAAAGTAGATTCGCTAGTCAAGCACCCGAAAGCAGGCTGCGAACCCAGATTGGACGATTCTCGACAGATATGCCTTGTTCCATCCAATGTCACGTTCTCGGATCCAGAGGTCGTCAGTTACAACATTAATCTCGGGTGGTTTTGTCGACTTGTGGATAATGACGTTCACGTGTTCACTAATGATGTTGACCTTGGAGTTCTTCTTCAACTCAACGAAAGCCCATCTATGGAGGGGATCCATCTGGATGTCTACTTCGAAGATCTTCAGACTCATCGAGTAGGTGTATTGTCAGGAGATATTGCTTCACAATAGAAAATCAGCAAGTGGAGCAATCTCCCTCTTCACATTGAAGAAGAACACAGCGACATCATAAGGGAGATTGAGAGGGTGGCTCGGTCTCAGGTTCTCTACAGATCACGTTCAATTTGCTTAGGAAGCTTCGGGAGCTGGAAGAGTGTGCCGAGAACACTAGAACAGCTGCAGTCGGGGATCACACATGTTGATTCGGATCGCAAAAGAAAATCATCAATCGTTTTGTCAGCTGCACCTGTGGCATCTCATGCTGCAATAAGTCACAAGGAAATGATGTTGGATGAAAGATTTATCCTTGTAGGGTTAAATATTGCAGCGTCAACCCAAACTTCAATTACAGGCCACTCAACCAGGAACGTGTAGCTGAGCTCATGGAGAAGATGAAGACAATTCTTATACCGTTCCACATAATGCTGTTTTGTGTCCATACTATGAAAGAAGGAAGGGCGCTGACAAAGTCTGGATCACAACACCAGAACAACTCATGAAGATTCAGACGGAGAATAAAAATCTATCAAGTACTACATCATTAGTGGCCAGCACACAATAACGGCAGCCCAACGACTTCTCGATGAACACAACAAAGGAACGATGGCAACAAAACTTTCCGAGCATACCCGTGAGAAGCTGACAAAAAGATCGGCGTTTTTAGCTAAGCCGAATCTCACAATCGAGCAGTACCATAAGTTATCGGCGGAATGGGACGCTGCCGACACCAACCACTACAACAGCAAAATATGGGAGAAGTTTAAACACACGCGAGCCGTGTGGGAATCTCTTCAGCGACCACAAAGAGCTACTGCAGGAATACACAATCTGCGAATACCGGGTAAGCAAATTGTTGGGCGGGATTTATCTCGCCGGTATATTAATCTGTCTTTTTCCTCAGAGAGTTGAAGAAATTGCAGCAGTTGATTTTGCCCAGGTGGGCGGGAAGGAAACATCCTTTCTGATGATGTTGATTTCTTGCCCCGAAGATAGGATCTTTGCCAAATGGTTGGGGATTATGGAATCCTTTTCAAAAGGAACACTGAAGAAGAAGCAGACAAGTGAAGGGGAGCCCTCAGAAAAGTCTGCAAAGAAACCCAGTAAGACGCCGAAGGCTAAGTCTGTTCAATCTACAAAGGATGTAGACAACGATTTCAAGCTCACATGGTTGAAGCCTTTAAATGGAACAACGATGGAGGAGATGGAAGTCTTGGCTGATTTGGTGATCGATGGCAAACTACAAATTAATAACAGCAGCCCAACCTCTCCTTTTCATCTCAAGGCAATGGAGTTGAAGACGGTCAGGCATTTCAAGGAGTGGTTGGGAATACACTGCCACAAACTGGGTTGGACCTCGACTTCAACATATGAAGAGGTCAGCAAATATTTGCATGTGACGAACGATGATATGCTTGTCGAATGGGTGAACCAATCGGAAGATCTAGGCAAGAATCTATTGCACGCCAACGCCAAAAAGGAGAACATTGGGATGACGCCTTCTCTTATGGCAGTCCTTCAGCAGCGGAGAACCGAATTGAACCTTATAAAGGAGGATGCTACGAATCACGACAAGCCCTACAGATGTTTGTTGTTAGATTCGGAGACTTTATGGGGTAACATCACTGCTTGTAGGAAACCGTTTCAATTGTTCGTGATGGATCGGCGGGTGTCAAAAAATCTTTCGACAGATAGGGCACTAGAGGATCTGGTGGAGAAACTTAGCCGTGCAAGCATATACATAGAAGGTATTTATTATTGAATTCATGCTTGCGCTCTTCACTGATACCTACTTTTTCAGGTATTTATTTCTTGATTCTTGCTCATGTCACCGATACTTTTGCCTTCGCCTTCGCCAAGAAGAATAGACATCGTTGGACAGGATTTTATATGAACGATGCTAATCCCAAGTGCATTGATACCGTTGTTCACTTGGTTGTTAGGAATGCGCCAAACAATTTCAAGCTTCCAAATGACTGGCCAGGCATCTGTTTGCACTCCAACGGCCCTGAACCTCCATCCGATACACCGATAGGTATGAGTGACGTATTCGGCAATGTACGTTATCCAAACATTACAAGTCAAGCGGCACGGAGCATCGTCAACTTGATCAGGGGTCCTCACAGTGATGCGTGGGTTTTTGACTACTGCACTAGGGGGTCCGTCTTGAAGGAGTGTTACCTTCGGCATACATGTGTGTTTGCCGTTGAAAAGGATAAGACCATGGTTGAGGACCTGAACAAGTGGATAGATAGGGTCTCAACTGAGTACCCCAACGAATCCATAAAGGCGTATTTGAGAAAGTTCCCTCCAGATAAGTGCGATAGCTCTGAAGGTGAATCTGGTTCAATCTCGGAGTCTGAGACGAACTTCAATCAGATATTAGACCGGAAGTTATCTCGAGGAGTACAGAACATTCGCACACTCCATGGAAACATCAATAGAAGATAGAAGATCTTGAACCATCTCACAAGCGGCTTAGACCTTCTTCGCCTCACTCAGAAGGTAATAGCGAAGAAGAATTGATAATGAATTGATAGAGTGATGAATAGTTGTAAATGAGTGTAACATAAGGCATTTTTGTATATTTCTTTTATATTTGTACAGAAAATAAATTCTCAAGGATTAATGAAGCTTTTAGTTCAAACATGGGTCACACATTAACAAGGTAAATAATATACCTTGATAATTTTAAGGTCAGCTAATTATCATTTTGCAGATGTAATGAAAAATTGAGAACATGGATTTTCAGCATTGCCATGAGGTAAGAGAGGGGTTTGGCGACAATTTCTTGTGCCACATGTCAGAATGACAGAGTTCATGCAGGAAATGGATAATAATGCAGCTCAAAACATCGTTACCATGGGGACTTCAGTTTTTCATCATCATTTTTATTGGCTTCAGTTCCGAAATCAATTTCTTCAGCGCATGCAATATCTGAATCTTGTAAGGATGATGTACAATTAAATGATGAAGGGATAGGCAACGATAGTGGCAACGGATAAATGTGAAAGGGAGCAAACAAGTGATTTGCAAAGTATTCAAGAGGCAACGCTATCTCATGTTACTCATGGCCATATTGTGTTGTTGGATGTCAATGGTGTTCTGCTTCATCGACAAAGGCCCGAGGATAGGAAAAAAGAAATCAAACAAGGAGATTTCATTCCTTGTCATGGTAAATTTCGATATGATATTATTTTTCGTCCAGGGTTGGATCGTCTCTTTCAAAAGCTTAAGGAGATGGGTGCGCTTGTGGGGATTTGGTCATGCATGCAGATTCACAACTTACACCGCTGCTGAATTTGCTTAGAAACATTGTAGTGTTGCAGAAGAGGTGATTCGTAAAGATTGGATTTTTGACCAGCGAATATGTTATAAACCTCTCGAATTTCACAATATAGGAAAGGAATGCAAGCCATACTTCTTCAAGAATGAAAGATTTGGGCTCATGGGGAGATCAATCGTTAAGGATAATGAAGAACGCACATATCTTAGTGGTAGACGACTCTCCTCAGAAGGCTATGCTTAACCAAAACATTGCTTGTATTCATCCAATCACTTTCGATCCATATTCTGATACCAATACATGGATGAGCTAGTGAACTACTTGATACGTGCCTTAGAAGAAGAATCTCGAAAATTTTTGCGAGCAGTATCCACCGTATCAAACATTTCTGACGCTTTTCTTTCTCGTGATTTGAGTTTTATAAAATGAAGGATAGTAACCGGGCGCTTTATATATTATTCTTAAGGAACGTCAATTTTTAGATGAGCCTTTATGCAGACCTGGTCTTATTACATCTTATGTATTAACAAGGATGGCAACTCCCAATTGCATTCGTAGAGTGTTAGTGGTGGCAACAACATCAAGATATTGACCAAAATGATTTGATTAATCCGGAGAGTGATGATTTAGACAAAATGAGGAGATTTCTCTGTATGGTTAGTAAAAAGTATTTATAAAATGAACATGTTGATAAGGAAATGATTTCATTTGTAATTATGTTTGATAGTATTTTTAATTGTTGTAAACTATTTTTAGAACAATATGAATATTCTAAGATATTTTAGGAATATTCCTTACTAAGTAAGGTTATTGAAGGATTAATTTGTTAATTAATTAATATTTAAGGCTTAATTACATATTAATTAAATAATTAATTAATAATTAAAACTTAAGTATTAATTAGTAATTTATTTTATATTCCCATTTTCACGTGTCATGCCCACTTTAGTTCAACGTGCATCTAAGCTCCTTATCAAGGACTTTTTTTATGAGGCACTTGAGTGGTCGTGTGTTTTTAGGGTTGTTTGAATTTAGTTTTAAGGGTTTGCTTAACACAACACTTATGTTTAAGGATCACACTCATGTTGTCATTAATTACTAACCTTGGGTCCAAGGTGTAACTTGGCTTCACAAATCCTTAAGAATTAGTTGTGGGCCATGTTGTCCTTCACCACCTTAAAGGTGTATTCTCAAGTGAGGGTGACTCCTCAAGGTATTACAATGATGCCTTAACTTTGCCACATGGGTATGTGTGGAGCACATGTCTTCTTAGTGAGTTTAGAGCATGAGCTTGTTTAGGTCTCTTAGGGCAGGATTCTAAATCTATTTGAGTTATTCTTTGGTCTTGTGGATAGTCACTTTATGGATCATTGTGATGTCACTTTCAAGTCAAAACTCTAAATAAGGAGATTGCCACTTCTATGGTACAATCATATCCCACAAGAACACCTTAAGAGTCCACTAAACTCCTTAACCATGCAATGTTCTCATTTAACAATAAGTAGTGTTTAGAGTTTTGATTTGAAGGGCCAACACGTGGCTATCTAGCATTATCATCATGTGTATTAAGTTTTTTAAAATAACTCTAACAATCACTAGGATCAAACTCAAATATCCCAAATATGTAAAAGATTTAAGGTATTAACCTAAGTCTAAAAAGACCTAAATAAATTTATGCCCTAACCTCACCAAGGAGACATGTGCTCCACAAATACCCTATAACAAAGTTAAGGCAATCATCTTAACACCTTGATGAATCACCCTCACTCGACCTTATAAGATAATCAGGGTAACCTGACTACAATTAAGGGTTTGAGTGGTTAAGCCTAGTATATAGTACTTAAGTGTATTTTTAGGTAAACCCTTAAGACTAAGGTTTGGCAAACTTTATGTGTTTCACAAAAGGGACCATGCATGTGTGTTAAGGTTATTCAACCCTTAGATATGTTCACACATTGATAATGAACACCCCTAGCTGCATGCCATAAGCACACTTGGCTAAGAGACCTAACCTTCCTTGAAAAAATGCCCATGACTCAATATCCAATTTGGAAAACATCAACCCTTCGACATTAAACCTTGGGTATTGTATCATGAAACAACCAGCTTAGTATTACATGACACAATTTCCTAAAACATAGTCTATGTCATAGTTTTTATTATGACTCGACCTTTACTTTGGACGTTGACTGTTACATACTGTACTATGTTGACGGACCCTAGATGTAGTGAGAAACAGCTCCGCTTAGTGCACTTAGTTGTTTAGGGATAGTCTAGCCGGCTATCTTTAAATGTCACGAGAAACTCTAAGCGAAGATAGCATTTATCTTTTAAAAAAACCCATCCCCCGATTTTGACGAGTTAATATGAGTTTGGCATGTTAAATAGGAACACCCCAGGGTTGCCATAACCACACTTAAAACCCCCACCCCCCTTGGTGGGTAGGGTAGGGGTTAGTGTGCAAACTCATTTCATTAACTAAAGAGTTAACATTCCGTGCCAGCCCACTTACACATACAGGAAAAGAGGGGGGGGGGGAGGGGGGGGAGGGGGGGGAAGGCTCCATCACATAAATAAGGTAAAGTATACGTAGGAGAGCTCCTGGGTTCATGACTGAGTTTGTTGCTCTTCTGCCGGTGCAAGTTTCAGCTTGTGTCATTAAGGTACAACCCTCTGTTGTGCCGCCCTAACTTCCAGATGATAGGGATACATCCCACCTTCGGGGTAGCTTGAATTCATGCTTGGGAGGTCTTATGGGGATGCACGTTCCAAGAGGCAGTGGTTGTGGCTTGTCTCCAGGCTCCTCCTCCATGTTAAGCTAGGTGTTGTCAAGCCACGATCCAGGAACCAGGAAGAGAACAGGATTCCAAGGACATGAAGGCCTAACTCAGGAACAGGACCGAGAGCAGGACAGGAACTGGAAATAGGAACAGGACGGATCTAAGAGCAAGACAGGATCAGGATAGGATCCGGGAGCGAGACAGGAACAAGACAGGATCCCGGAGTAGGATAGGATCCAGGGCAGGACAGGAAACAGGAGCGAGACAGGAACAGGACAGGAAACAAGACGAGAACAAGACAAGACGAAATTGATCGTAGTAAGACTGGTGTTGATAGTAACTGATTGTACAACAATTAGGTCGGAGCTTTTATGCTCACAACTCCAAGAGCTAATCTAGGCATGCATGCAAAAGTGGTTGCATGCATGCAAAAGTGATTGCATGCATGCAGAGGCTAAGATGAGTCCACATGTCCCTTATCCTCTAGGCATATCCTGTGGCATATCCTGTAGGAATATCCTGCAACCGAATCCTGTGTCCGAAATCCTGGTAGGAATATCCTGTAGGAAAATCTTGCAACCCATATCCCTGTATCCGGAATCCTGTAGGAAAGTCCTGCAACCCATGTCCTGTATCCGGAATCCTGTATTCTGTATCGGGTCATGACAGCACCTCCTCCCTAAAGACGAGTTCCACGAGTCTTGGGACCTGGTTTAGCAGGATAATGCCGATGGAAGGCAGCAACCTTGGAAGAAGCATGGAGTAAGTTGGATGCAGGTTCCCAAGTGCGATCAGTAGGCAGGTACCCTTTCCAATCCACCAAGTATTGGAGTTGGTGACGATGAAGACGAGAGTCAAGGATGGCTGCGACTTCGTACTCAGGTTCCGTGTCAATGACCACAGGGGGGAGGAGAAGAAACACGACCGGGAAGAGAAGAAGGATGATACGGCTCCAACAAAGAGGTGTGAAACACAGGATGAAGTTTCACCGTGGATGGTAACTCGAGTCGGAAAGCTACAGGATTTACCTCCGCCACGATCCTATAAGGGCCCAATCGTTGAAAATCCAACTTAGAAGAAGGCCTGTTGGTGCGAATGTGTCGACGAAGAAGCCACACGAGATCACCAATCTTGTATGCAGGTGCCGGCTGACGGTGAGCATCAGCATGATGCTTGTATCTCCTGTGCCTGTTGAAGATGAACCTGGAGATCATCCTGTACCTGCCGAAGATGCTGAAGACGATCCTGTACTGCAGGAGCGGAAGAAGGAGAAGCGGAGGAGCAAAGTCAAAACGTGGATGGTGGCCTGTAAGAACAAAGAAGGGTGTTTGTCCTGTAGATGCGTGGATGGAGTTGTTGTAGGCAAACTGCCATTGGAAGGAGGTCCAACCAGTTGTCCTGCTGGTAACTGATGAAGCAACGAAGATACTGTTCTAAGGTCTGAATTGTGCGTTCGGACTGCCCATCGGTTTGTGGGTGATATCCTGAAGAAAGATCCGCTTTGACCTGTAGACTCCGAAGAAGCTCTCGCCAAAACTTGGACATGAATTGTGGACCTCGATCGGAAACAATGCTCTCAGGAAGACCATGATGTCGGAACACCTCGCGGATCACCAACTCGGCAGTTGTCTGACCTGTAGCTGTCTTGTTGCAGGGTAGGAAATGAGCCTGCTTGGTGAAACGGTCAAACCACAAGAACTGCATCAAATCCACGAGAAGGAGGAAGATCTGTGAGGAAATCCATAGAAATGGATCTCCAAGGAGCAGACGGAACAGGAAGAGGACGAAGAAGACCAGAGGGTGCATGATGAGGCATCTTCGACCTGCTACAAGTGTCATAACTCCGTACAAACCTCTCCACAAAACCTCGTAACCCCGGCCACCAATAGTTGCGAGTCACCAACTCCACTGTCTTGGCCACACCAAAATGTCCTGTAGCCGGGGTATCATGACAATCCTGTACCACGCGAGTCCTGGAAATACCAACAGGAACGTACAGGAGACCTTCCCGGTATAGGAGTCCATCCTGTATGGTGAACAGGTTGTAGTCTGGACGGGAACTGGAGGAAGAGGAACTTGCAACGTAGGATGAATGTGTGAGAACACATTCTTTGCCAAGTCGTCTGTAGCCAACTGCGAACGGACGTCCTGTAGGAGTGTTGAATTTGCTGGAGCCTGATGAACCTGCAATGCCGCAAGCCGGAAACGATCAGGACCCAACAACACTTGCCTTTGACCGTCAAATGCAGGATCGCCCGGGCTTGGTGCAAGGTAAGAGCGCCTAGACAATGCGTCCGCCTTGCCATTCCGAAAGCCGGGCCTGTAGACGATGACGAAGTCAAAACGTGATAGGAACTCTGCCCACCTAGCCTGTCGCCGACTGAGGACCCGAGCCGTTTGAAAGTACTCCAGGTTCTTGTGATCCGTAAGAACTTGTACAGGATGTGCAGCACCTTCCAGGAAATGCGCCACTCCTCAAACGAATCCACAATGGCCTTGAGTTCCTTGTCATGAATCTCGTAGTTGATCTCCGCCGACAGGAACTTACGAGAGTGAAAAGCTACAGATGAAGCAACTTGTCCTCTCCAACTTGCGATAGGACGGATCCTACTGCAAAATCCGAGGCATCTGCTTCAATGAAGAAAGGATGAGAAGGGTCAGGATGTGCTAAAATCGGAGCTGTCGTGAAAACGTCCTTGAGTGTTGTGAACGCGTGTTCCGCCTTGTCGGACCAAGAGAAAAGTCCTGTGCGCTTGGTGAGTTCTGTGAGTGGAAGTACACGCTTGGAGAAGTCCTGTATGAACCGCCTGTAGAAGTTTGCAAAGCCAAGGAAACATTGTACATCTCGTACCGACTTGGGCCTCTCCCACTCCACGATGGTCTTCACCTTGTGCATGTCCATGGAAACGCCAGCAGGAGAGACAATGTAGCCCAAGAACTCCACCGAATCCCTATCGAAAAAAACACTTCTCCAACTTCGCGTACAGGCCATGCTCGCGAAGCCGCTCTAAAACTAGTCGTACATGCTTGTCATGTGCCGCCTGGTCCTTGGAGAAAATCAAGATGTCGTCGAGGTAGATCACCACAAACTGGTCCAAGAAGTCACGGAAAATGTCGTTCACCATGTGTTGGAATACAGCTGGGGCATTGGTAAGGCCGAAAGGCATTACCGTGTACTCAAAATGTCCATACCTTGTACGAAAGGCAGTCTTCCACTCATCGCCGGGACGAATCCGTACAAGGTTGTAGGCTCCTCGTAAGTCGATCTTCGTGAACACCTTTGCTCCTCGCAGCCGATCGAGAAGCTCCGGGATCAATGGCAACGGGTACCGATTCCGAATGGTGACTTGATTCAAACCCCTGTAGTCCACAACCAAACGTAAACTCCCATCTTCTTCTTGACAAAGAAGATAATGCACGTTGTAACTAAAGTGGGCATGATACGTGAAAATGGGAATATAAAATAAATTACTAATTAATACTTAAGTTTTAATTATTAATTAATCATTTAATTAATATGTAATTAACCTTAAATATTAATTAATTAATTAATTAATCCTTCAATAACCTTACTTAGTAAGGAATATTCCTAAAATATCTTAGAATATTCATATTATTCTAAAAATAGTTTACAATAATGAAGAAATACTATCAAACATAATTACAAATGAAATCATTTTCTTATCAACATGTTAATTTTTTATAAATACTTTCTTTCTATCATACAAAGAAATCTTTTCATTTTGTCTAAATCATCACTCTCCGGATTAATCAAATCATTTTGGTCAATATCTTGATGTTGTTGCCACCACTTAACACTCTCACGAATGCAATTGGGAGTTGCCATCCTTGTTAATACATAAGATGTGATAAGAGAAGGTCTGCATAAAGGCTCATCTAAAAACTGACGTTCCTTAAGAATAATATTATAAAGCGCCCGGTTGCTATCCTTCATTTTATAAAATTCAATATCACGAGAAAGAAAAGCTTCAGGAAATGTATGATACGGTGGATACTGCTCACAAAAATTTTCGAGATTCTTCTTTCTGAGGCACGTATCCAAGTAGTTCACTAGCTCATCCATGATATCGGTATCAGAATATGGATCGAAAGTGATTGGATGAATACAAGCAATGTTTTGGTTGAGCATAGCCTTCTGAGGAGAGTCGTCTACTACTAACATGTGCTTCTTCGTTATCCTTAAGCGACTGATCTCCCCATGAGTCCCAATTATTCTTTCATTCTTGAAGAAGTATGGCTTGCTTTCCTTTCTTATATTGTGAAATTCGAGAGGTTTATGACACATTCGCTGGTCAAAAATCCAATCTTTACGAATCACCTCTTCTGCAACACTACAATGTTTCTTAAGTAAATTCAACAGCGGTGTTAAGTTATGAATCTGCATGCATGACCAAATCCCCACAAGCGCACCCATCTCCTTAAGCTTTTGAAAGAGACGATCCAACCCTGGACGAAAAATAATATCATATCGAAATTTACCATGACAAGGAATGAAATCTCCTTGTTTGATTTCTTTTTTCTATCCTGGGCCTTTGTCGATGAAGCAGAACACCATTGACATCCAACAACACAATATGGCCATGAGTAACATGAGATAGCGTTGCCTCTTGAATACTTTGCAAATCACTTGTTTGCTCCCTTTCACATTTATCCGTTGCCACTATCTCGTTGCCTATCCCTTCATCATTTAATTGTACATCATCCTTACAAGATTCAGATATTGCATGCGCTGAAGAAATTGATTTCGGAATTGAAGCCAATAAAAATGATGAAGTGGCCCCCATGGTAACGATGTTTTGAGCTGCATTATTATCCATTTCCTGCATGAACTCTGTCATTCTGACATGTGGCACAAGAAATTGTCGCCAAACCCCTCTCTTACCTCATGCAATGCTGAAAATCCATGTTCTCAATTATTTCATTACATCTGCAAAATGATAATTAGCTGACCTTAAAATTATCAAGGTATATTATTTACCTTGTTAATGTGTGACCCATGTTTGAACTAAAAGCTTCATTAATCCTTGAGAATTTATTTTCTGTACAAATATAAAAGAAATATACAAAAATGCCTTATGTTACACTCATTTACAACTATTCATCACTCTATCAATTCATTATCAATTCTTCTTCGCTATTACCTTCTGAGTGAGGCGAAGAAGGTCTAAGCCGCTTGTGAGATGGTTCAAGATCTTCTGCATCTTCTATTGATGTTTCCATGGGTCCTGGAGTGTGCGAATGTTCTGTACTCCTCGAGATAACTTCCGGTCTAATATCTGATTGAAGTTCGTTCTCAGACTCCGAGATTGAACCAGATTCACCTTCAGAGCTATCGCACTTATCTGGAGGGAACTTTCTCAAATACGCCTTTATGGATTCGTTGGGGTACTCAGTTGAGACCCAATCTATCCACTTGTTCAGGTCCTCAACCATGGTCTTATCCTTTTCAACGGCAAACACACATGTATGCCGAAGGTAACACTCCTTCAAGACGGACCCCCTAGTGCAGTAGTCAAAAACCCACGCATCACTGTGAGGACCCCTAATCAAGTTGACGATGCTCCGTGCCGCTTGACTTGTAATGTTTGGATAACGTACATTGCCGAATACGTCACTCATACCTATCGGTGTATCGGATGGAGGTTCAGGGCCGTTGGAGTGCAAACAGATGCCTGGCCAGTCATTTGGAAGCTTGAAATTGTTTGGCGCATTCCTAACAACCAAGTGAACAACGGTATCAATGCACTTGGGATTAGCATCGTTCATATAAAATCCTGTCCAACGATGTCTATTCTTCTTGGCGAAGGCGAAGGCAAAAGTATCGGTGACATGAGCAAGAATCAAGAAATAAATACCTGAAAAAGTAGGTATCAGTGAAGAGCGCAAGCATGAATTCAATAATAAATACCTTCTATGTATATGCTTGCACGGCTAAGTTTCTCCACCAGATCCTCTAGTGCCCTATCTGTCGAAAGATTTTTTGACACCCGCCGATCCATCACGAACAATTGAAACGGTTTCCTACAAGCAGTGATGTTACCCCATAAAGTCTCCGAATCTAACAACAAACATCTGTAGGGCTTGTCGTGATTCGTAGCATCCTCCTTTATAAGGTTCAATTCGGTTCTCCGCTGCTGAAGGACTGCCATAAGAGAAGGCGTCATCCCAATGTTCTCCTTTTTGGCGTTGGCGTGCAATAGATTCTTGCCTAGATCTTCCGATTGGTTCACCCATTCGACAAGCATATCATCGTTCGTCACATGCAAATATTTGCTGACCTCTTCATATGTTGAAGTCGAGGTCCAACCCAGTTTGTGGCAGTGTATTCCCAACCACTCCTTGAAATGCCTGACCGTCTTCAACTCCATTGCCTTGAGATGAAAAGGAGAGGTTGGGCTGCTGTTATTAATTTGTAGTTTGCCATCGATCACCAAATCAGCCAAGACTTCCATCTCCTCCATCGTTGTTCCATTTAAAGGCTTCAACCATGTGAGCTTGAAATCGTTGTCTACATCCTTTGTAGATTGAACAGACTTAGCCTTCGGCGTCTTACTGGGTTTCTTTGCAGACTTTTCTGAGGGCTCCCCTTCACTTGTCTGCTTCTTCTTCAGTGTTCCTTTTGAAAAGGATTCCATAATCCCCAACCATTTGGCAAAGATCCTATCTTCGGGGCAAGAAATCAACATCATCAGAAAGGATGTTTCCTTCCCGCCCACCTGGGCAAAATCAACTGCTGCAATTTCTTCAACTCTCTGAGGAAAAAGACAGATTAATATACCGGCGAGATAAATCCCGCCCAAACAATTTGCTTACCCGGTATTCCGCAGATTGTGTATTCCCTGCGGTAGCTCTTTGTGGTCGCTGAAGAGATTCCCACACGGCTCGCGTGTGTTTAAACTTCTCCCATATTTTGCTGTTGTAGTGGTTGGTGTCGGCAGCGTCCCATTCCGCCGATAACTTATGGTACTGCTCGATTGTGAGATTCGGCTTAGCTAAAAACGCCGATCTTTTTGTCAGCTTCTCACGGGTATGCTCGGAAAGTTTTGTTGCCATCGTTCCTTTGTTGTGTTCATCGAGAAGTCGTTGGGCTGCCGTTATTGTGTGCTGGCCACTAATGATGTAGTACTTGATAGATTTTTTATTCTCCGTCTGAATCTTCATGAGTTGTTCTGGTGTTGTGATCCAGACTTTGTCAGCGCCCTTCCTTCTTTCATAGTATGGACACAAAACAGCATTATGTGGAACGGTATAAGAATTGTCGTCCTTCATCTTCTCCATGAGCTCAGCTACACGTTCCTGGTTGAGTGGCCTGTAATTGAAGTTTGGGTTGACGCTGCAATATTTAACCCTACAAGGATAAATTTCATCCAACATCATTTCCTTGTGACTTATTGCAGCATGAGATGCCACAGGTGCAGCTGACAAAACGATTGATGATTTTCTTTTGCGATCCGAATCAACATGTGTGATCCCCGACTGCAGCTGTTCTAGTGTTCTCGGTACACTCTTCCAGCTCCCAAAGCTCCCTAAGCAAATTGAACGTGATCTGTAGAGAACCTGAGACCGAGCCACCCTCTCAATCTCCATTATGATGTCGCTGTGTTCTTCTTCAATGTGAAGAGGGAAGATTGCTCCACTTGCTGATTTTCTGTATTGTGAAGCAATATCTCCTGACAATACACCTACTCGATGAGTCTGAAGATTTTCGAAGTAGACATCCAGATGGATCCCCTCCATAGATGGGCTTTCGTTGAGTTGAAGAAGAACTCCAAGGTCAACATCATTAGTGAACACGTGAACGTCATTATCCACAAGTCGACAAAACCACCCGAAATTAATGTTGTAACTGACGACCTCTGGATCCGAGAACGTGACATTGGATGGAACAAGGCATATGTGTCGAGATCGTCCAATCTGGGTTCGCAGCCTGCTTTCGGGTGCTTGACTAGCGAATCTACTTTCCATTGTTTTGCTTGTCCATGAGATGTGACAGAGGTTAATTTGACAGCAATGGTTGCTCCAATGCGCTTCCCATTTATCTTAAAATATGGCCAAGTTGATTCCAGAATCCCCCTGCCCATCTCTTCTCCTGCTCTTGTCTTTAATGTCACCTCAATTCCACATCTGAATACAAAAATGATTAGTTCAAGTATCCGAGTATAACAGATTTTATTTTAATTCTTACCCAGAATTTGACGACGACTCCATACTAATGACTCGATCTCCTTGTTTGATCAAATCGTCCTTCTGCAAAATAATACACTATAATATAAATCATATAAAAACGCACACACACTTGTATAAACCCGAATATACAAAAATAATACACAGAGAGAAGTAGACGTAATTAACTGTCCGAAGCTCACATTTGTGTTAGTGCAAAAGAAAGATAACATTTCGTTTTAGAACCACCACAAATGTGAGCTCTGGACAGTTTTACATAGATTCCTAGCTTTTACTCGAAATATTATGATAAGATGATAAAAGTAAATAAAATGAGATATGCAACTTATATATACTAATACACATATATATTCACATGGAAGGTGCGGCGGGATTAATCTCGCCACCCCTTCAATGCCTCCTGAAAGAGTGGGCGGGATTAATCTCGCCACCTTTCTGGAGGCCTTGAACGGGAGTGCGGAATTAATCTTGCCACCCTTCTCGGTCTCAGAGAGAACTGGGCAGGATTTATTTCTCACACCCCTTCAGTGACTCCAGAAAGGGCGGGATTAATCTCGCCCACCATGTAAGGATGGTTAAATGAATTTCCCCACCCTTCCCAATTCTCTCCATTGGTATGTTGAAAACCTTCTACGTCTCAGACAGAAACGTTTGGATTGGTCCGACTCACCAATGGAGAAAAAAGAGAAGGGTGGCGGGATTCATTCCTCCAACAGGCATTGAAGACTCGGCGGGATTAATCCCGCCGCCCAGGGCCTTCACTCGGTCCCTATGCGGCGGGATTAATCCCGCCGGACGCCAATTCCCTGCGCGGAATCGGGCGGGATTAATCCCGCCGCCTAGGCACTTCAGGCAGGCCAATGGCGGCGGGATAAATCCCGCCCGATTCCGCGCAGGGAATTGGCGTCCGGCGGGATTAATCCCGCCTCCCAGGCCCTTCACTCGGGCCTTAGTCGGCGGGATTAATCCCGCCGAACGCCAATGCCCTGTGCGAAATCTTGCGGGATTAATCCCGCCGCCTAGGCCCTTCAGGCAGGCCAATGGCGGCGGGATAAATCCCGCCCGATTCCGCGCAGGGCATGCGTACGCGGCGGGATTAATCCCGCCCACCATGTAAGGGATGGTGAAATTAATCCCACCACCCTTCTCAGTTCCCTCCATTGGTATTTTGTAAACCTTCTCCGTCTCAGACAGAGTTAGTCGGGATTGATTCAACATACCAATGGAGGAAAAAAGAAGGCGGGATTAATCCGCCACCGGGTAATGAAGGTTCGGAGAGACTAATCCCGCCGCCCTCTCGTAAATCATGCGCTCACACATATATATTGGCTGCGGCATTTTGAACAGGGATGGGTGGGGGCGGGATTAATCCCGCCGCTTATATCCTGCGGAAGTGCCTGAGCGGCGGGATTAATCCCGCCGCCCTCCGCGAAGGGCATGAGCGTGGGGCCGGATTAATCCCGCCGTTCATGTCCTGCGTGAATTCCCTGGGCGGCGGGATTAATCCCGCCGCCTTACGCGCAGGACATGTCATGCAGGCTCTTCGGTTAGCCTTCCGTGCAGGATCTTTCATGCAGGCTCTTCGGTTAGCCTCATGAGCGGCGGGATTAATCCCGCCGCCCATCCCCTGTAAATGCCCTGCGCGGAATCCGGCGGGATTAATCCCGCCCATTAGGGCCTTCACACAGGCCATTGCCGGCGAGATAAATCCCGCCGCATTCCGCGCAGGGCATGGGTGAGCGGCGGGATTAATCCCGCCGCCGAGGCCCCTCACGCAGGCCATGGGCGGCGGGATTAATCCCGCCGCTCTTCGGTTTGTCGTAGAGCGGCGGGATTAATCCCGCCGCCCATAGCCTGCGTGAAGGGCCTCGGCGGCGGGATTAATCCCGCCGCCGGCCATAAACCTATAGCGGCGGGATTAATCCCGCCGCCGAGGGGCTTAGCGTGTGCGAGAGATAAAATTAATAAATAAAATTATACAGATAAAAACACACACATATATATGTGTGTGTGTATATATATATATATATATATATATATGTATGTATGTATGTATGTATAGGAGTGTACGTGTGTGTGCAAGAGATAGATAAATAAATAAAATTATACAGTACTGGTACACATAATATATGTGTGTACATAGGTATATATATGTGTGTATATGTATATCGTGTGTATGCGTGTGAGCGAAACAAATAAAATCATACAGATAAACAAACACACACACACACATATATATACACAGGAGTGTGCGTGTGTGTGCGAAAGATAAAACTAATAAATAAATAAAATTATACAGATAAACACACACATATATATGTGTGTATATAGATATATAATCCATAGAGAAAGAGAGAGTCTGTGAATATATAAGCATATATATAAACTAGTGTTGTATGTATGTATATATGTATATAGGTATATATATGTGTATATGTATATTGTGTGTATGCGTGTGTGAGCGAAACAAATAAAATCATACAGATAAACAAACACACACACACACACATATACATACACAGGAAGTGTGCGTGTGTGTGCGAGAGATAAAACTAATAAATAAATAAAATTATACAGATAAACACACACATATATATATTGTGTATATAGATATATAACCCATATGAATATATAAGCATATATATAAACTAGTGTTGTATACTATTTGTTAATATGCATTGTATATATATATATATATATATATATATATGTGTGTGTGTGTGTGTGTGTGTGTGTGTGTGTGTGTGTGTGTAAAGCAGTGTGCGTGTGTGTGGGAGAGATA